>OY751321.1:9640128-9797628 GCA_963564615.1 Rhorus exstirpatorius
AGTCACAGTTGGTGAGACAGAATTTTCACATGCTCCCTCACAGCAAAATAATTTTTTTTTTAATATTTTAAGAACGTAAATCTGCAATATTTAAAATATTTTGGAAATATTGAAAAATATTTTAGAAATATTTTAAAAATTTATTTATAATATTAAAATGTCCACTTCCAAAAATGTCATTGAAATATTTTGAAAATAATTTGGTTTTATATTTTCGATATATATATTTGTTTATATTTGTATTGCAAAATATAAACAAAAACGAAATATATCACTTGGAAAATAATTCCATACACATATTTTGTAGTTGCTAAAGTTCATAGAAGGGTTACGCTGGAAACAAAATCCTGTACGGATTTCTCGATAGGATTTTTTATTCTCCTTGGCCGGGACTCGAACCTGCGACCTACCTACCTATCCTCTACCTATCTGCCTAACACACTACCCACTACACTAACGACTTTTTATTAATTTTGATAATTCATATCATGTATTTGACACTCCAGAGAACACTTGATCAGTTATATTATATATTATATATATAGTATATATATATTATATATAAATATATGTATTGTAAAAATCTATGTATAATAATCTTTTTAAAATATATATAATAATATTTTTCAAATATTTTTTCAGGATCACAATCTTTCAAATTTTCTGAAATATTTTAACAAAATAACATAAACATTGCTGAAACATCATGAATATCTTCAATACAAAAATTTTTCCATAAGATCGTTGTTATATTTTCGAAAAACGTACTTGAAATATTTTTCACGAACCTGTATATATATATATATATGTATATATATAATGTATCCCTCACAGTACATAATCTTTTTAAAATATTGTAACAATATACCAAAAACATTGTTAAAACATTATGAATATCTTCAATATAAATGTTTTTCCATGATATCATTGCTATATTTTCGGTAAACTTATTTGAAATATTTTTCACGAACCTATATATATATATATATATATATATCCCTCACAGTGCATAATCTTTTAAAAATATTTCAACAATATAACAAAAACATTGCTAAAACATTATGAATATCTTTAATATAAATGTTTTTCCATATAGTATCAGTACAATATAAAAACAATTTATATATTTATATATCTATATATATCTATATACTGTATCGTCACCAGAGACATGCTCGCGCTCGCACGCGGGCGCACACACACACACACAGGCACACACATGCTCATGCACACAAACAAACACACACACACACGCACGCGTACGCGTGCCTGAAGAAAAATGATACTTAATTATGTTTTTAATTTGTATAAAAATTCGCGGCATCCTGGGGTATCGGTGTCGAATAATTCTGTTGGGGATAAGTTCCGATAAAAAAGGGTGAATGCGGCATCGGTCTGCATAGGATGCTATCTGCATCTATGTAGTTCCCGTTAGCTTCTATCGGTTTCTATCGGACTTGACCTGCTACCGACCGTTCATGTGATACGCTATTCTGTTTTGCATACCCAATGTAAATATAGCCGCATGAGATACTCGCGTCGATCGGGCTCCGGAACCCTTGTGCTGTTTAACGTGCGTTGCGACCTGCTGTTTTCTCGTTTCATTGCTGCATCTTCCCTCACAGCACATAATATTTTTAAAATATTTTTAAAACATTACAATCTTTGATTTTTTCTGAAATATTTTAACAATATAACGAAAGCTTTGCTAAAACATTTTGAAAATCTTTAATATAAATGTTTTTCCATAATATCACTGCTATACTTTTGAAATATTTATTTGCAATATTTTTCACGAACCTACATATATATATGTATATATATCTCTTTCACAGTATATAATCTTTTAAAAATATTTTAAGAATATAACAAAAACATTGCTAAAACATTTTGAAAATCTTCAATATAAATGTTTTTCCATATAGTATCAGTACTATATTTTCGAAAGATTTATTTGAAATATTGTTAAAATATTTTTAAAAGATCATGTACTGTGAAGGATATATATATATAAGGTTCATGAAAAATATTTCAAATAAATATTTCGAAAATATAGCAATGATACTATATGGAAGAACATTTATATTGAAGATTTTCAAAATGTTTTCGCAATGTTTTTGTTATATTCTTAAAATATTTTTAAAAGATTATATACTGTGAAAGAGATATATATATACATATATATATGTAGGTTCGTGAAAAATATTTCAAATAAATATTTCAAAATTATAGCAGTGATATTATGGAAAAAAAATTTATATTAAAGATTTTCAAAATGTTTTAGCAAAGCTTTCGTTATATTGTTAAAATATTTCAGAAAAAATCAAAGATTGTAATGTTTTAAAAATATTTTAAAAATATTATGTGCTGTGAGGGAAGATGCAGCAATGAAACGAGAAAACAGCAGGTCGCAACGCACGTTAAACAGCACAAGGGTTCCGGAGCCCGATCGACGCGAGTGTCTCATGCGGCTATATTTGCATTGGGTATGCAAAACAGAATAGCGTATCACATGAACGGTCGGTAGCAGGTCAAGTCCGATAGAAACCGATAGAAGCTAACGGGAACCACATAGATGCAGATAGCATCCTATGCAGACCGATGCCGCATTCACCCTTTTTTATCGGAACTTATCCCCAACAGAATTATTCGACACCGATACCCCAGGATGCCGCGAATTTTTATACAAATTAAAAACATAATTAAGTATCATTTTTCTTCAGGCACGCGTACGCGTGCGTGTGTGTGTGTGTTTTTTTGTGTGCATGAGCATGTGTGTGCCTGTGTGCGTGTGTGTGTGTGTGCGCCCGCGTGCGAGCGCGAGCATGTCTCTGGTGACGATACAGTATATAGATATATATAGATATATAATTATATAAATATATAAATATAAATTATTGATATAAATAGATAAATATATAAATAGTCGAACGGTGTAATAGAGAATTCAGATAGCCACAGGTAGTAAAAACCATGTCTATCTACATGCTCGGTCAGTTTGGTACAGATAGAAACAGATTGATGTTTACTGAGAAACGAATGACAAAGGGGGACGCATGTGTCCGTGTAGGGGTGACCTTGCGAAGCACGCTTCGGTAGCCCCAAAACACAACAAACACGGAGCTCTCACTCGCACCCACTGGCAGATTGTAACTGAACAGAATGTACAAATCTGACCAGTTGAGACACGCACGGTAAAAGAAAAATTCACGGAAAATAAAACGGCGGTAAATTGTAACGGTCCTCTATTTGTCGCTTATATGTATTGATATGTGTATTGATATTATGTAGTAAATGATATGTATTAGTATCTATCGGACCTTTACGAAGCAATATCAGTGTTTCTTTTATACAATTTTTTGTCTTAGAAACATGGAGTGTGTTCGTTAATTCATCATTTTGTCGTTCTTTTGTCTTGTTTTATTTAAATATATGTTCGACAAAAACAAAACGATAAAAAGATTAATTGATGAACGAGCCCTTTGTTCTGCATTTTTTATACAATATATCCATACAATGTAACAAGGAAGAACGATACATTCGAATAAGTTGAACTACAAAAAAGAATCGACATTTTTTATGCACAACAAATGAACCCAAACTCTGTAGAATAATTATTATTATTCCACCCACGGCAATATAAATATACAATAATGAGGCCATATCCATTCCAATAGATACTGATATAAACTGATAGAAAACATGTACAGACAGTGACAAATACACATTTACCGCCAGATAGATTCCGATACATTCGATCGTTTTTAAGCGGAATTTATCGGACCTTTGCAACAAAAGGATGTATGGATTGAAATTCTCTGAATGGTCTATGTACAAGGCAAAGATAACCCAAATCGTGGATTTTATTGCGTTATTTTAATTTCGTAATTCTAATTTTCCTGCTACTAATCAGAAGAATAAGAATCAATCGAAAGAACACATTAATTAAGAGTACTTACCGAGATATTCCTTCGCTACACTTTTTTATCACTAACAATAACACTGGCGATCTGCACTTCCCGAATACCTGAGACTAACTGGCCGGTTAGCCGGTGGCCGGTGGTGGCCGGTGCTGGTAGACGCGTGTCACCCTATGGTGGATAGAAGAGGGGGGCTGTTAACCGCTGTCTCCTACACTATAAACCAATGGTAGCCCATCTTTTTACCCCCCCCCCCCCCCACTACTACTGCAGCGAGATCTAGTCTTTTCAAAAAGAACGATATAAATTCTTGTCGGTCTATTGGAATTCACTCTATAGGAAAATTCCGATAAATACGGCTAACTACCGATAAAATCTATCGGGATCTATCTGATGCTATATGTATAGTTGTTACTGTCCGTATTGGTAATATACCAGTCTAATCAGTATCACAGTATCCATGTCCATGTGTATCTGAATCTATGAGACAGTATACATTGGCATAAAGTTCTGAAAAACCCAGGCTGTTATTTTAAAAGACCCTTGCCAATTTCACCGTAGTTCTTTTGCATACTTTCAGTACATATCAAAATAAGGTAACACCTGAAGTTTTAACTGCAACGAACCATTTTTTCAATTCTTTTCAATTTTTTTTCACTAACATATAACGTAGATCAGCACTTATTATCAAAATAAAATGGAAAAACTTTTTTTAAATCAGTTTTTCTGAGTTTTGACCTTGAAAATGAATCTGCGGGTATTTTCACTATCATATTCGTGATTGGCGAGTCAATACAAATGGGTATACGAAAATTCAAATTAATCGGCCGTATGGGCTTTTCGGAACTACACACATCATTGTATTCATTTTTTTCACGTGCTGATAAGATCCGATAAGAAACCTTCGCGAAACCATTAAAATCTAAAAAAAAAAAAAAAAAAAAACAGAACGCTACTGAAGAACATTTTTTAAAAAATAATGATACATCAAAATATTATGATGAAATTTGCTTAATAATTTATCGGCATTAAGTATTATTTCACTTACGAAAAGTATACTATAATTTATAATTTATCATATGTATTAGATGTCTACCATAAATGCCGATACACATAGTCTGTTGCATAACCATATACATTGAGATCAATATTTGTATTTGGAAAGGCCTGTGAACGCACGTTGAATTCCACCCAGTTAATTAGACTTTACAGATATATTTAACTTCGTATGAAAAGGTTTCAATGCTTGAACACCCCAATAGGATCTGATACAAACTGTTGTAGATGTATTAGTAAATACACGTTAAATCCGTATAAAAAACGTCCCCATTGGTTCTCATACAATACCTATCATGAAAATGCGGTTTCATTCCCGATGCACAGTCAACGGATTTTTTAAATCAGAAATGAATGGTCTTATTCCAGAATTTTCAGATAGAATATAATTAAAATTTTGTATGATTTTTCTTCTCTAGACTTATAGAAATCAATGGTGGATTCGTTTCGCTGATACACATCGTCCGTTGAAAAATGATAAGTTCAAACCAATGTTTGTATCAGAAAACACCTATGATTGACCTTTAAGAACCACCAGGTTCAATCGATTTTGCTGATATATGAAACTTCATAATGAAACGTTCCATACTTTGAGTATCCCCACAGAATCTGATGAAAACTGTTATAAATGTATTAGTAAATGCATGTTGGATTTGTATAAGCAACTGCTACCTGTTTCTCATAAAATACCAAATGGGTAAATGCAGTTTAAATCTTATACAGAAAACGGATTTTTATCGGAAATCAGTGTGTTTTTGTCCTCGGATTTCCAGATACGATGTAATGGGTTAGTGGGATTCGTTGGACTGCAAGCGCTCGTAAGAACAAATACAGAATTGGCATTTTCATAAGTTTGTGCTTTTAAATTCTGATAAAAATCCATCATGGATTTCTCCCATTGATACACATTTATTTCCAGTCGGAAGAATCCAATAACAACATATAAGATATAAGCAAGGTAAATACCTACAGGAAAATTTTAAGATTTTATATTGTAAATGCCGTTAACGACATGCAATAGACTTTAAACTATACAAACCTGATATAATCTGATAGATTCCACATTAGTATTTTCGTATATAATTCTTTACTTTTTCTAGATGATAGATTCCAATACATCGGCGTGGTCTGGGTGGACGACTGCTATGAGATTATGCTCATAGGAATTATCACCCATAGACACTCATAAAACCATATAGATTGCCTATCTGCCCATTTTTCTAAACCGATAGAGAGTACAAGTATTTTATCGGTACCTATAAGATTCGATCGGATCTTTTCAACAGGGATGCCGTCGTATTTTTTACATCACGTTAACCCTAGGTTATCACACTTATTTTTTGCCTACGACTTTATCAGATTTTGGGGTCCCGTGGACCCCACGCAGATTTTTCCCACAACTTCAGCTAAAATTTATATATATTTAAGTTGTTTTTTTTTTTTTTTTTTAATCGATAGAGAATCAACCAAGGAACCGGTCCATGGCAAAAAAAAATGGATACGCAACGACAAAGCTCCGAGTGATACGGGTTTAAAGAAAGAAGAACGTCCAAGAATACGAAAGAAATATCAATTTTGCAATTGGTCTGGGATCCCTGGGACCCCAGAGTGGTAAGCTAAGATTAACATTCAGCCATATACCTTCAATATGCCAGAATGCTTTCAGATTTTGATAAATTCCTAAGGTTTAAAATTTTGATCGAATGAAATATTTTACCGGCAATGTATTTGTACTGCATCCTTAAATATGTACTGATATTGAGGATTATTTGAAGCTAGTGTAATTATTATAATACTAGGGTAGGGCTTGAGGATAGAGCAAATGTAATAATGCAACGTGCGTTTTGTTTGCTTCGTAAAATTTTTTTTTATTACTTTATATTATTATTATTATTGATTTAATTTTTATCGTTGTGTTATATCGGTTTCAGTGGCAACACCGTTTACGTCTATGCGGGCAGCAAGCATACTGTAACAGCCGAAAAAAAAAATTACCGTTAGTGAGTATCAATTGGTTCTTTTTGTTTTTCACTTTCATCAATTTCTATAAGTAATAAATATTCTTACATGATTGAACTCCGCATTGTCGTAGTACCGCTTGTACCAAATGAGGTCTGCCCTGAGTTTCTGTTTTTTTTGTTGCTGGTATTCTACTTTCTGAAACAAGTATTTTGTGAGAATTATGACATGTAAAGAAAACACGAAGTAAAAAGCAGTGGCTCATAACGGAGCGTATAAATTGTAAAGTTGTAGATTGAACTTCGATTCTGAAGATTATTAAAAAAAAAAGGCTTTTTTAAAACTCAGAAAGTCGTTTTTCAGGAAAGAATTTGTTTGAAAATTTTCAAAAAAAAAAAAACATTGACCTATTTTATTAATAATTGACATTCCAAGCCAGTTTTCGAAAAATCTAAAAATTGGTCCGAGATTTTTCAGGTATATGATTGCTCTGGCTCTCAAAGGCACTAATTTTTTCGTACTTTGTCGAATGGATTTACATAATCTACGATTTTTTAGAAACGAATATATTGCTCGACACAATTTAACAATATGTAATAATCCTGAAAAATCCAGTGTCATTAAAAATTTTTTTATCATTGAGCCGAAGTGAGTCGTCGGTCTCTTTTTATTTTTTTTTCGACTTTTTCTCGGTATAAACATTGGAAAAAATTAGAAGGAAGATTCTGTACACGATGGTCGATTACTCAAACATTTGGAAAATTTTATCTGATTTCTTCAAACCAATTTTTCATTGCCAATTTTTTTCAAATATTCTTGAAAAATAAAATATCACTTGGAAGAATCCGCAAAATTCTCAAAAACCCGGTGCCACATATGAATATATATGAGTGCTGACCCATAGTAGACTGATCCTTTCTTCTTAATTAAAAAAAAAAATTTCTACAAAGATCGAAAAAAAAAAAAAAAATAAGAAAAAAGCGCCTGGCCCACTTTGGCTCAAAGATAAAATTTTTTTATGAACACAGGGTTTTTCAGAACTATTTAAGATCTTTTGATCGTCTCGATCACCATGCTCGTTCTAGAAAATCGTAAATCATCCAAATCGATTCGAAAGAATGCAAAAATCGATGAGGGCCTTATAGAGTAAGAATAATGATATAATTCGCGGTCCCGATCCGAGAGTTCAAGATTCAGTCCCAGGTCGAAGCCGGATGGAATATCTCATATGCAAGTAGCCATACACGAGTCCCCATTATTCCGCCGAATCATCATCCAGCGAATTCGTCGTTGATAAAAAATAAAATAATTTTTTTTTTTTTTTTAATTTCGATCACACAAAATCCGAATATAGCTAAATAGTTCATCGTTAATTGACCGAATCGTAATATCCACGAATGTTATCATGCCGAATAATGTATTGCTTGAATTTTTCTTCAGCTTTTCCTACGTATCGTCGAACGTCATTTTATCAAATTAAATGCAGCATTTGCCGGATGCGATTATCCCGAAATGAAAATTTTTCGATACCCCTATAATATATGGGCCTTGTGTGCGTCGAATCTTATCCGATGCCAATGTAATTTATAGTCACTTTAGTAATAATTACTCGAATTAATTATATATTTTTTCTTGCCAATTAAAATCATCCAAAGTAATTGTAATTTCATGTAGATAATTACGATGACTCGAAATAAATATAATTAATATAATATGTGGGTTAAAACGTGCCCATCGCTTCCTCATATTACGAGGTCATCTATGTCGAATCGTAATAATTTGCATGAGATTGAAATTATTTCGAGTAATTTCAATTGGCAAGAAACAATATATAATTGATTCGAGTAATTATCATTAACAGCAAATAAAATCGGACAAATAAGCTCCGTGTAAGTATCGAAATTTTTTAATTTCGTGATAACACTTTCGGCGTTGTATTTAATTCAGTAAAATGACGTGTTCGACGATGCGCAGGAATAGCTGCACAAAAATTTTAACAATACATTATTCGGCTTGATGGAATTTGAGAATATTTTGATTCAGTTAAGTAACGATACGCTATGTAATTATATTCGAATTTTATGTGATCCAAATAAACAATATTTCGCTGAATGACATTGGAATATTTTATTTTTTCATTAATCGACGAATTCACCGAATGACGATTCGGCTAAAATGATAGGGACTCGCTAAACACATATTTTTAAAAATTTTAGTACTTACTTTTTTAAATCTTGCGATCTCATATTGGTACCACCCAATGTCCTTTTTGATATACCCAAGTGGTCTGAAAAAAAAAACGAACAATTACAGACTAACCAATCGAAGAATTAGAGAATGACATGCAGGAGGAGAGGAGAATATCAGAGCTTTTATACAATGTAGTACTTGGAAACAATTTATTGTTTTATCAACATTCATATCGACATCAATAATATTTGGCACTCAATATTTTTCCGGTTCTTTTTTTTACTAAAAGTTTCCAAAAACAATTAAATTTTTTATAGTTTCCCGACATTTGAATCAAATCTGTGCCCCCCCCCCCCCCAACGTTACATCACAAATAGGCATATAAATCAATTATAAAAACTTTATAATGTTCAATGGATTCGTTCGAAAAATGTATGGAAAGAAAAGTCCATAAAATTTTTGATATTCCTTATCAAATAAAATATATTAAAAGTGTGAAACCATGAATGTTATTAATGTTTATAGTTTATATTCGTGTTGAAAAAAAAAAATCGGTACGTTACATTAAGTATACAAAATTATTCTTACCCATTCCTTCCTCTGGTGCTGACACAATTATGGCAGTAGCATCTAGAGAAGAAAAAGACAATTACGTGAGAAAGAGAGAATACAGAAAACTATATTTGGGGGTATTTCTCGTGTCTAATAGAATAAGGTCGTAAGTGCCATAACACAACTCTTTCCCATTGCTAAAATCAGAAGGTCATATATTTTTTTCTATGTATTTATGCGAATCACGTAAAAATATTTTCACAAACGCCAGGACTTACGTAAGTCTTGGCGTATACGACCTTTTGGACCTGACTGAAGGAGGAATAATCACGCAAACTAATTGCATAAAGTCGCAAGCGACATTATACGACTTTCTGGCATTAGTGAAAGTAAAAACATAGAATCATTTGAAAAAAACCTCCAAAATGAGTAATTGTAAGATACGATATTATGGTTCTAATTTGAGATAAGAAAAAATCACAATAACTAATTTCGTATGGTCGTATGCGCCACAAAACTATTTTTTATTATTGTTATTGTTTCCGTTTGAAAATTTCAGCAGAATTACACGTTATATCTCCCAAAATAATGGATTCAAAAACTCTTTTATGCGAATCATCAAATGGTTCATTTTTTCTCAGGAACCACTAAATAAGTAGATGATTTAAACTATGAAGACAATGATGATATGTGAACGATTTTTACCAGGGAAAACGAGAATTAAAAATATAACTTAAAACTAGAAGGTCGTAAGCGCCCTAAAATTTTTGAAAAAAAAAAAAAGAAAACTAAACACCGGAAGGTCGTAAACGCCTGAAAATCTTAAAAAAAAATTAAAACCAGAAGGTCGTATCTGCCAACATATGACCTTCCGCTTTTAGGTTTTTAAATTCCTAATTTTCAATTATTTGTGCGTTTTAATAATTTTTACAAAAAATGACGGGAAAAAAATTATACAACCTTATGATACTAAAAATCGCCTTTTTGGCGCTTACGACCTTATTCCATGAAACACGCGATATGTTTATACGTGAGTGACTGTTATGACCGCGAATACCATATTTTTCTCAGAAATGAAACGAAAGAGAGACGGGGAGACAGCAGAGTATTTCTGGCTTTCCTTAATCTCTCCGCCAGTAAAATAAAGAGGAAATTTACTTGAAAATGATTTTTTTTTCTGTAGGCAACTAGTTCATGAAAAAGCCACCTTAAATTAAAATGGCACTAAACAAAAGTTTCGATTTTTTTGGCGAAATTACAAATATGTACGTGTTTGATAGTTTGTGTAAGAAAAATGGTCACATCGCACTAATCTCGGTAGGCAAAAAAACAACAGCGAGAACGAACATGGCGGGGGGGGGGGGGGGGGGGGGATTAAGATACCGACAGGCACAAACCGATTTAATTGAGTAGGACAGGGGGAGAGAATACAGAAATACTTGGAATTTTTATAAAAAAAAGTAACCACTTTTTGTTATAAAATGAATTTGTGAGGGAAAAAATGGTTCGTGCACATACTTATGCTTATAGTAATAGTTTTATCGTACAAGAACTATATCTTTTCTTATTTTCTTTTTCATAACGACCATTTGTATTATAATGAAGTGATAATTACGTTAAAAAAGCGAATCTAAATTTTCTTCCATTCTTTCTCATTTAATCATGATCTTTCTATATCTTCATCCCTCTCCTTCTCCCTCGCAACCGTTTTTCTGCTTAGAATCAGTAGAGTTTGGGAGTTTTTCTGGTGACAACTAGTTTATTATATTATACCAAAACTAACGAACAAACGTGAGATACTTCCAGCTAGAACGCTTGCACTCGTATTCTTCCCAATCAAAATAATACCAAAGCGAGGAACAACATGAAAGACAGAGGTCGAGAGAGAGAGAGAGAGAGAGAGAGAGAGAGAGAGAGAGAGAGAGAGAGAGAGAGAGAGAGAGAGAGAGAGAGAGAGAGAGAGGGATATATGGAGAGAATTTTGTTACAGCCGGATGCCGAACATTTATTAGCTGGATTCAGAGAATAATATTGCGGAACTCTGTACCCCCCACCTCCTCTGTGGATACAACACTCTGCCACATCGTTAAGTCATAGCAATATGTATATTAGGGTGTGCGGAAAAAAAAACAATTTTTTTTTTCGGTTGCATCCACCAAAAAAGGCGAATTAAGGTAAAAAAAAAGAAGAATCCTAAAACGAGAGGTCAAAAAAAATTATTTGGAACGGCGCATTGCATTTTAATATTTTCCATAAGATTAACACAGGAAAATATTGGGATTTCGGATTGTGGTAGTGCAATTCGTCAGAAAAAAATCACACAAAGATGTCATTAACATATTCTCACGGAGAATCGAATTCCCTACAAAAAAAGTTCTTACGAAAAATTAGCTCAGAACAACCGTTCAAGTGGAATATGACGCGAGTGAATATAGTGGAAATAACGCTGTTTGAAATTGAATTGATAGAAAAAAAAAAAAATAATTCAAAAGGCTGTAAAAATCGAATTTTTCGCTTTACGAAAAAACTTTTTGGGGGTTTTTTTGTAGAGAATGTTCTGCTCTAGCATACTTGCATGAAATCGTTCTCAAAAAATTTCTCTAATACAAAAAAAAATCAAGTACAACAAGAAATATAAAAGAAACGACGTTCATCATTGATCGTGTTTCGAAAAGCTTTATTCAATGAATTTGGTTTAATTAGATGAAATAGTTTTTTTTTCACATTATAATGCTTATAATAATCATCGTTCCTTTTTTTGAAGAGTCTGTTTGATGCAATTAGGGTATTTCTGTCGATGATTTTGCACTATGCCCAATAAATATTGTAGCTGCTCTTCGTTTTTTGTTCATGAACCGTTATATGCTTCTATCAAAGCGACACCATGTTCGGCTACGTCATTAACGACTTTTAGATTTTTTAAAAAATCTAAGCAACTCAAATAACTCGCGTTTTCAGGCCATAATTCAATCAATTCTCTCAAAAAATCACGAGGTAAATTGAATTGCTGAAAAAAAAAAATAAGGATTCTGGAGTAACGAAATCGCTTATGTTTTTTTTCAGCAACATTTCCCGATCATTTTTTTTAACAATTACTCGCTCGGAAGTATTTTTGGAATTTTCTCGAGATTGCAGAGCTTATTGTACCATTTTCGCCTTCACACTTATCGGCACAGCATTGTCGAAAAACGACAAAGTAACTATTTTCTCGTTCCAGTACCACAAGTGACTTGCTAATTTTTTCGAGGCAGCCTCCCCTACTGCAGTATTCACTTCGCAATAACGAATGAAATTCTGTAACAGTGACAGATCTTGATTCGGGGCCAAAATATGCATTTTCATTGTTATATTTGATATCGAGGCGTGGTTTCGAGCTCTTTGTGCCATTTTGGCCCCAAATCAAGATCTGTCACTGCCACAGAATTTCATTCGTTATTGCGAAGTGAATCCTGCAGTAGGGGAGGCTGCCTCGAAAAAATTAGCAAGTCACTTGTGGCAAGTCACTTTGTCGTTTTTCGACAATGCTGTACCGATAAGTGTGAAGGCGAAAATGGTACAAGCTCTGCAATCCCGAGAAAAATCCAAATATACTTCCGAGCGAGTAACTATTAAAAAAAAAATGATTGGGAAATGTTGCTGAAAAAAGACATGAGCGATTTCGTTACTCCAGAATCCTTATTCCTTTTTCCGCAATTCAATTTACATCATGATTTTTTGAGAGTAAATATTGAATTATGGCATGAAAACGCGAGTTATTTGAGTTGCTTAGATTTTTAAAAAAATCTAAGTCGTTAATGACGTAGCCGAACATGGTGTCGCTTTGATAGAAGCATATAACGGTTCATGAACAAAAAACGAAGAGCAGCTACAATATTTATTGGGCATAGTGCAAAATCATCGACAGAAATACCCTAATTGCAACAAACAGGCTCTTAAAAAAAGGAACGATGATTATTAAGCATTATAATGTGAAAAAAAAATTTCATCTTATTAAACCAAATTCATTGAATAAAGCTTTTCGAAACTCGATCAATGATGAACGTCGTTTCTTTTATATTTCTTGTTGTACTTGATTTTTTTTTGTATTAGAGAAATTTTTTGAGAACGATTTCATGCAAGTATGCTAGAGCAGAACATTCTCTACAAAAAACCCCCCAAAAAGTTTTTTCGTAAAGCGAAAAATTCGATTTTTACAGCCTTTTGAATTATTATTTTTTTCTATCAATTCAATTTCAAACAGCGTTATTTCCACTATATTCACTCGCGTCATATTCCACTTGAACGGTTGTTCTGAGTTAATTTTTCGTAAGAACTTTTTTTGTAGGGAATTCGATTCTCCGTGAGAATATGTTAATGACATCTTTGTGTGATTTTTTTCTGACGAATTGCACTACCACAATCCGAAATCCCAACATTTTCCTGTGTTAATCTTATGAAAAATATTCAAATGCAATGCGCCGTTCGAAATAATTTTTTTTTTACCTTTAATTCACCTTTTTTTTTTGGTGGATGCAACCGAAAAAAAATTTTTTTTTTTTTCCGCACACCCTAATATATATACATTATATGGCTATACAATGTCGGGTGCTATTTGCCGTGCGGTGTTCGGGGAAAACCCCCTTATTATATATATAGATATCGACAGAGAACGGTTAAAAGTGAACGAGCGTGAGAGAGAGAGAGAGAAGGAGAGAAGGAGAGAAGGAGAGAAAAAGAGAGAGAGAGAGAGAGAGAGAGAGAGAGAGAGGGAGAGAGAGAGAGAAGGAGAGAAGGAGAGAAAGAGAGAGAGAGAGAGAGAGAGAGAGAGAGAGAGAGAGAGAGAGAGAGAGAGAGAGAGAGAGAGAGAGAGAGAGAGAGAGAGAGAGAGAGAGAGAGAGAGAGAGAGAGAGAAAGAGAAGGAGAGAAGGAGAGAAAGAGAGAGAGAGAGAGAGAGAGAGAGAGAGAAAGAGAGAGAGCGAAGAAAAATACGGAGAAAAATTTAGATTTTTCAGACGAAAATTTTACATCGTCTTTATAACAAAAATTTCTAATGAAAGAATAGTGTACAGCCAAACATTCACACAACTAAGTGTGTCATACTTTTTCTTACAAAAACCGTTTTTCGTTGCAAAGAAAAAATAAAAGTAAAAATGAAAAATTATAAATAAAAAAATATTTAATTTCAATAAAAAATGTTCATTTTATTTCATTTTCAATCAAAAAATTTCAATTTAAAAATATAGAAAGATGCCAATTAAAAGCAAATGAAAAATACAAATTTTGATATGAAAATTTTACTCGATTAATTTTACAAAAAAAAATCAAAATATTCGAAACCGAAAAAGTGTATAGAAGAAAACGTGGGCTTAAAAAAAACTTACAGTTTTTTTTTAACGCTATACAGACAAATATTATTTAAAAGAGGCAAAAAAGCGAAACCGACAGAGCACAAAAGAGTCAGACAGCCAAATGAAGACAGAATATAGAAGGTAATTCGGATTTTCATTTTTGTACGAACAATTTTTGTCCTAAATAAAAATCACAAACAAAAAAAGAAAAAGAGAGAGAGAGAGAGAGAAGTGCGACGTATACAGAAAACGATCGAATGAGAAAAAATACAGAAAGCAGAAGATCGAAAGCGAAAGATAGAAAGACGGACTGAGAACGAGCAGGATTGAATGGTGGAGAGAGAATTTAGAGAAATTTGTAACTTTTTTTTTACAAAAATTGTGACTTCTTTTGGTATAAATAATGTTTATGAACAGAAAATATCTGTAGACGTATGTACGGGTGTGATAGTTTTTGTAAAATACATATCAGGACGCATTATTCCTTAGTAGAAAAACAAAAGCTAGAGAGAACGGGAGAAGGAAGGAGAGATACACAGGCGGCAGAGGACGAGAGAAAAAAGAGAGATAGATAGTCAGGCAGAGAACGTTTGAGTGCGAGGATGAACCGAGTAAACGTTTCTTTTATAAATTTTTGTATATATTGAATTGAATTTAAATTAAAAAAAAAAATGATTGAAAATTTTTAGAATATTTTTTATAAGCAGAATCATTATTTAAAAATTTTGATAGATATTTACCAAAAAATGTGGCAGACCGGTAGAGAACGACGGAAAAAGTGGAATGAGAGAAAGAAAGACAGTCAGGCAGAAAACATTTTAATTTGAGTGGGTGAGAGAAGTTTTTTTTCTACATTTTTTTATATATACAATTTAATTTTATTCATTAAATTGGTTTTTTTTTTTCAATTTTTATAAAATTATTACAAAAAAACTGCCTGGATAAATACGAAAAATGTGGCAGAATAAAACGACAAAAGGAGAGATGGACGTATGTACAGAAAACGAGAGAAAGATAGATAGGTATAGATAGGCTGGGAACAATAGAAAGAGTGTATTATATTATTGCGTTAGACTTACGTTATGTGTTGGTGGTAAAATGGTTGAAATTGTGGTATTTGTTGTTGTTGTTGTTGCTGCTGATTTTGTTGTTGTTGTTGTTGTTGTTGTTGTTGTTGCTGTTGTTGTTGATATTCTGGTGGTCCGGGTGGTGGTGGTAGTGGTGGTCCTGGTCCGATGACCACCCACTGCTCGTAAATATTTACACTCATTTCGTATTTTCTATGTATAAAAAAATCAATTATAATTAACATCAAACGAAACGTTAACAAAATATACTTATGGGGAGAAAGTTCTACGTACTACTCTTCTCGAGCGCTGATCTTCAACTGACAACTGACCGAAACTGGCATTCAAATCTGCTGGCGAAAGGACGGTTGCTAAAAAGGGTTGGGAAGGAGTATAAGGGGAAGTGAGGGTGACTCCCCACGGAGCGTAACTTGCGTACGCGTAAGATGATTCGACCAATCAGGACGTCGCATCTAGGGATCCGTTATTCGCTTCGACGTCCTGATTGGTCGAATCATCTTACGCGTACGCAAGCGTACGCAAGTTACGCTCCGTGGGGAGTCACCCGAAGTACTTCGTTACTTCGTTACCCGAAGTAACGCCGTTTTTGACTCGTGGCGCCATCGGACGGTCGAATAATCAAACGTCCAGCAGTATCCACTTACACCCGTACGTCCGATAACTGTACCGTGGTTAGTTGCCGAGCGTGTACAGATGAGCGGTGGTCACCTGAGCCGTGGCCACTTGATACCGTGTACAGTCGACGTGGTGTACAGTTGATCCGTGGTCACTCGGCTGCCTGCCTTTCGGTGTCCCCCTTATTGATGCCGTTTACCCAGATGGCGCTGGCAGTAACCTGTCCGCGCGCATTATGAACATTACACAGCGTGAAATCCCAATTACGCACTCGTTATACGATTCATTACACCAATGTTTACCGAGAAGGTTGGCATGGAATTTTGCTTCGTCTAAAATTCTCATCTCGTATTTAATGTGATTACAGGGGATAATTTGTAAAATATAAGCGTAATTCTGTAGGGCTTCAATAATAAAATTATTCTGAATAAAGAAACAATAAATAAGCTCAATAAAGAATAAATATCTTACTAAAGTGGTTTAATCCTAGAGATGACTCAAGAGCGTAATAAAAAGAAAAATAGAGAAAGTGATACTTTTATTTATCTAATATTTTTTTTCGTAAATTCCAGCCAATTACATTTACTAGTAGATCTTGTGTTCGGAAATTTTTAATATGCGATTATTAACACAGCTCATGGACCAACAAAATTTGTATCAAGGAAAGTATCCGTTTTAGCTCTCAATACCATAAATACATTTTGTACATTAATTTGGTTGGTTTCTGAAAAAAAAACACCAGAGGTGAAGAAAAATGATCGTGCCAAAAAATTATTATTATAACAATGTGCTATTATGTTATAGTTTTTTATTAATATAATAATTTATAATAATTTTACGAATCACCTCTTATCACATGGAATAAGAGATGAAAATCACACGATATGAGAAATCTATATTTGAAAATACAATTCCTTGTGAACTTACTGGACACAGCTATAAACAAAAATGAAGGAAAGGACAATCGGTGGTGTTCAATGATTAAGACGAGGGGTTAAAAAAATAACTTTATTCCAATTAAAATGCTTCGTATCATTATGTTGGACAATGCTTTGCCATTTTTTTTTTAATTGATTGTTTTTCTTGGTTTCTAAATTTAATCTCGTAGCATATACTGTTGCATTCTCATTCTTACAAAATAATGGATAATATGAAACATGACCTCTGTTGCATGAAGTGTACAGGGAAAAGACAAGCTATCGGAATTCACAGTGATACCCTAGCGGGAAAAGCAACCGAACAGATAACGGTTGCTTTGTACAAAAAAGCAACCGAACAGATAACGGTTGCTTTGTACAAAAAAGCAACTATCAAAGTATGCAGTCTTTTTTCTCTACGGGCTGTACGGACAAAAGTTTTGCCGAATAAAAATTAAAAAATCCCAATTTTTCATTGAGTTTAAGCTCAACGGAGAACTGGGATTTTTTTACTTCTTATTTGGAAAAACTTTTTTGTCCATAGAGTCTAAAAAATAATATTTTTTGTCCATTGAGCTTGAACTTAACGGAGAAGTGCGATTTTTTTCTCTACGGACTCTATGGACGAAAAAGATTCTTTTTCCGACTCTATGGACAGAAAAGTTTTACAAAATAAGAAATAAAATAATCCCACAAGAACCGGGATTTTTTAATTTTTTTTATTTCTTATTTGTCCGTAGAGTCTGAAAAAGAATCTTTTCTGTCCATTGAGCTTGAACTCAACAGAGAAGTGGGATTTTTTTCTCTACGGACTCTACGGTCAAAGAAGATTCTTTTTCAGACTGTACGGACAGAAAAGTTTTACAAAATAAAGAATTAAAAAAATCCCAGGAGAACGGGGATTTAAAAATTTTTTTATTTCTCATTTGGCAAAACTTTTTTGTTCATAGAGTCTAAAAAAAAATTTTTTTCGTCCGTTGAGCTTGAACTCAACGGAGAAGTGGCATTTTTTTCTGTACGGACTCTACGCACAAAAAAGATTCTTTTTCAGACTCTATGGACAGAAAAGTTTTGCAAAATAAGAAATAAAAAAAATCCCACGAGAACTGGGATTCTTAAATTTTTTAATTTATTATTTGGCAAAACTTTTTTGTCCGTAGAGTCTGAAAAATAATCTTTTCTGTCCGTTGAGCTTAAACTCAACGGAGAGGGGGGATTTTTTTTTCTACGGACAAAAAAGTTTTGTCAAATAAGAAATAAAAAAATAAAAAAATCCAAGTTATCTGTTGAGTTTAAGGTGGCTCATCAGTGAATTAAAAAACCGGCGATACGAATGAAACTTCGGGAAAGTGTTATCTAAGATGCAATGAACGCTCTCTCAAAATTTCAGGGTATGTTGCCAGGCAAATTATTGCGAACGAGTAATTTAAAATGACCTATTTTAGCATGGGTCTTATGGCAGTTGATTCCATTTTCACCGGAAGTGACATGATACCTTTTGATAAAGACGAGAGTTCTTATTCAAATTTTGAGTATTGAAAGATGAAATCGTGAACTTTCCAATGGTATTTAAAAAATTGTGTCTTGCCAGGGATTTTCCCGAGAAATTTAATCGCGAAAGTCATCGTGTGTGCAAATCTCGGATACAATATATATGTCTGTCATTCTGCACGCGAGGAAACATATGAATATCAGCTATCGTTTTTGACTTGATCGCTCTGACAGCGTTAAATACTTTTGTCAGTTGAGACTTTATTTATAATATTATTTATAATAAATTATGGATAAAATATCACGGGAAACGTCATCAAAATTCATACATTTTATTTAGACAGAGTATTTAGAAAATATTATGATAGGTTTATGATTTTTTTTCACGTCACGATTTTTGACTAGTGTTGTCATTGATGGACCGCCTTAAGCTCAACGGAGAACTTGTACAAAGCAACCGGTATAAAAATGAAGGGAAGGTTTCATATAAGAATCTAGTCACATGCCCACAAAATTCGGCATTCCTTAATATTGTTTCTACGTTATAAACTAATCAAGTACACTGTAAATTTTTTTTTCACACTCATTGAAACAATATTTACACTTTAATTATATTAATATTTAAATAACGATTCACTTTTAAATTATACACTTGTCTTAGCGAAGATGCGCTTTGGTGAGGTTATGCTCGTTACGCATGCCTCAAAACAACCGGACTAGATCTAGATGACTACCAGCGCCTGTGGCGGAAAACTATAAATAAGGGGGACACCAGAATATACGGGAAAGAGACCCAGTGCCAGGCGGCTGGGAATACCCTTAGCCCAGTCGAATTAGATCAAAAAAGGGGCTGACCCGGAAAAAATTGTAAGTAGCAATTTTCCTTCAGAATTCGTTGGGGAGGATCACTGACATTCTAAATTTCGATTTTCGAATGCCCCACCCCATTGCTTCAGCCGCCATATTGAATTGAAGGGTTAATTTTTGTTTATTGAATAACTCGTTTGTTTTCAATTTTACACGAAAAATAGTTATTACCAAAGTTGTTCGTAATAAAATTTTCTACAATTTTGGTCCTTATCAATTTTTCCCTAGGATCGATTATTTTCGTTTTAGACCCAAAAATGATATGAATTTTTGTTTATTGACTAACTCGTTCATTTTCAATTTTACACGAAAAATGGTAATTACCAAAGTTGTTGCGAATTAAATTTCCTACAATTTCGATGTGAACCTATTTTTTGTAAAGTTAATATTTTTGGGACGCACGCTTACGATTAAGGGAAAGAGGGGTGTAAACAAACCGTTTCTCGAACTGTATAACTTTTACAATGAAAAAATGAGCATATATTTTTTATTCAGTACATAAACTTGTAAGCCGTTCGAAATTTCAATTATGTTTGTTTTGATCGTTTAGCCGGTGGTCTGGCCAAGTTTGAGGCGTAGGATTCTTCCTCGTCAATTTAGATGACTTCGTCCACAAGCTCCGGAGGGTCCGTACTGAGTCCTGCTGACTGCAGGTTTTAATTAGTGTCGATGTCGTCTTCATCGAGCAGGTCTCGAATTGCGACGACGCTCTGTCGACCAATCTGTATCTTTTGAGTCGAATGCAAATCTCGTTGCGTCTGTTGACAAGATTTGTATATTCGTCGAGCTATTGTAAACCGAGCATTTTGTCGAGTGAAAGGGTTGAGATTGTCTCGTCAAAACCCTAACGGAATAAAGTAGATTGAGAGTCTAGTCGTGTCTGTCGACAAAACTGAATTGATTGTGTTAATTTGAATAAGTGTAAGTTGCGTATTTTGTCAAATTACATTGTGAATCGAAGGACCTCCGCCGTCTTGTCAAGGTCATACGTTATGAAGGAACGATTGTGAGATATCGAATCTCAAGTATCGAAGTAATCAAGTAAGTCAGAATAAACCTATATTTCTTGCTTCAAGTACTGTTCTTTATTGTTCTTGCAATTCCTTGTCGTTGGTCCTCCAACTGTATACCCCTCCTTGCGATAGTCTCATTGTCAAGGGAGCTAGTCGGATTCGTAAATAAAATATATCGACAGTTTATTAGTTTTCTAAAAACTAATTGGCGCCCAGTTATTAAAAATCGAGTTGAAGAGAAATAATTAGAGCCCTGTCAGCCGACGGACCACGGCCACGGCAGGAGAAGGCATAGTAAATCGTCTGTATAAAAAAATAGCCTGTCTCACCTTCAAATGACCTTCAACCTGGCGTGATCAAGGCTAACTGACCTCGGATTCATACTCACTGACCTCAAAAACATATGTGTGATTTTTTTCAGATTTTTCTGACGCATCTTTTTACATTTGACCTTCAAATGATCTTGAACCTGACGTGATGGAGATTAACCGACCCTCTCATCGTAATCAGCGACCCCAAAAACCTTTGTATAACCAAACCATTTCTGGTGTTCCAGCGTAGATCAAATGTTGACCTGTGTTTTAATTCAATGCTAACGTGGTGATATGTAATTTAACATCTAATGGGTCTACTATTCTGCGATTTTACAAAAATCACACTTCATCGTCACGCCACTTTGGACATCTCTCACTCATCCGCCATTGACTTTTTATGTATACCGTCACGGACTTTTTTTTATAGAAAATTCAATTCTCTACAAAATTGTTGTTAGGCAATTTTCTCTATCTTGAATAGTTTGGACAGCGTTTGGAGTTGAAGCTGGGAAAACGTGAATTTTTAATTTTTTTTTTGCCACATAAACGTTAATATTTCAAAAACTTACAGGAGTATATTACTATAACTTTTATACGTTGTTATCAATGCCACTTACTATCGAATAGCATTGAAACGAAACCTCACAGTTCTAATTCTGATTTCGAGAAAATAAATTAACTGGTCGAGATGAGTGAGGATTTGACGTTGGCACCACTGAGCCCTGCCTGTGTATAAGCATAGGGACCCCCCTCGGACGACTCGTCCCGCAAACAAACAGAGGAACATCCTTAACAAAGCCCGTATTCTAACTTTCCACACGCTGTATTTTTCACCGTCAAAAGCTTTAATGTTTCTTTTCCCTTTTAAGTTCTCCATTGTCTTTTACACTTAAGGAAGTACCCTCGGTAAATCAATTAACAAACAGAAAATTACGAAAATTTGCAGAGATGTCAAAACCTTTCCAAAAATGACTCAGTTAAATTTTTGTAATCTTTGGTTGACTTTAAAAGAAGATATTAATATTTTCATTTCGAAGCTCTTAACATGGGGTCTTATGGGAATCTGTGATTTTGACGCACATTATCATTTATCAAGTTGGAATTAACAAACAGATTTTGATAAAATTTGAAGGAGATGTAAACGAATATCCCATGAACATTTTTCTCTTTCCAAAACATATAAAGTTGCTTGTGTTAGGAGAAATAACTAAAAATAAGACAAGATTTTCGAGCAATTCACAGACGTGACAACACGACAGCCGTCAATTGCATCATTTTTAAAGTCATCGTTTAGGTTAGAAATATTTCTTTTCCTGTAAACATTGGGAATCGATTTCCCCACTTCACTTTGTCGCACTCGATTATCATAAATTATTTTGGAACATTTTTTTCTTCTCCAATAATACCTGTTTTCGCTCATTTTTCAAATTAATAATACACACAGAAACCGCTCGCTGGCTGCTTCAGTGTCCTATACATAAGTATTATACTTGTACGTGAGCACGTACACTAAAGCAAGGGATGCGATGTTGCCAAATTATATACTACGTTACTCAAGTAGAAGGTTAAAATTCTCTGACTTACGTCGTACCGAGGGTACTTCCTTAAAGCACTACACTAAATTAATGCATAACTGTTATAGTTTTATCATCTTTAATTGTCACACAGCAGTACACAGGTAATCCTGGGCGTATCCTGGGCCCATAACCTATAGGAAATAGGTTATTAAAGAAATAACACTCTGATTCTATCTTGATTGTCTTGATATTTTATTCTTATATTGAACACTTGGAAGGCACATCTTTCTCCTAGTATATATTCGTCGAAACTAAGAAGGAACTGAAGGCGAGAATAAGAATCGGTTTTTCATGTGCACTTATAGTCCAGTTAAATTCCGATTTTAAATTCCACAAATTAACTACTGCATGAAAAAATATGAAAAATGTTCGGGACGGAGCACATAATAAGGACCTGAGTTGTTGGGATTGTAGCATACCGCTTGTTGTTGCAAAAAAAAAAAAATAAAAACTGTTAAAAAACCGAATTTTTACCCGTTTTTGACACTTTCATGACTTACGCTGCCAAAATGGTGGCAGTGAAGACAAAAAAGTATAAGACCAATCTTGTAGATCATAAAATTTCCTATAAAAAAGTTCGCAACGGCACTTGTCTATCTATTATAATTTAGCGGTGAGAGCGACCCAAAAAAAGTTCGGAAATGTTCGATTTGCACGAAAACTCCAAAAACCCACTTTAGTTGCGAAATTCACAATCAGTATGCCCATGATAATTTGTATGAAAAAATCCAACGATTTTTTTCGTGCAATAGAACAGTCTAAAGAAGAGATTTCATGTCACAAAATATTTTTTTCTCGCAATTTCAATTTTTCACGGCAATTTGTTGCTCATTTTTTTCATAATAATTTACATTTTTTCGTGAAAAGGGCGTAACTTTTGCCCTAATTATCAGAAAACGTCGAATTTTTTGGAACGTCCGTTCCGTCGAATCCGTTAAAATACGAAGATAAAAATTTATGCTTGCATATTGGAATTTTTTTTACGACTTCTTTTTCGGTGATATAAACTTGGTGTCACTACAAGAACAAAAAAAATCATTATTGAACAATTTTTCTAACAAAATTGTTATTAACAAATCGTATAAATAATGGAAATAAAAAAAATAAAATTCTGAGACACTCTTCAAACAGAGTTTTTAAATTTTCCAACAAAAATTATTTATTGTTAAAAACGGTCCAAAACATAATGGCGTTTGTTTACTTGCAAATAACGGCGCTGCGGTTGCACATACGGCGACATGTCAAGAGATTGAATTTTTAGAGCATCAAAAGACAAGGAGGTTCCAAAAAATTCCACGTTCTTTGATAATTAGGGCAAAAGTTACGCCCGTTTCACGTTAAAATGTAAATTATGAAAAAAAAAACGAGGAACAAATGGCCGTCAAAAATTGAAATTGTGAGAAAAAATTTTTTGTAACATGAAATCTCTTCTTTCGCTTGTTCTATTGCATGAAAAAAATCATCGGATTTTTTCATACAAATTATCATGCGCAAACTGAATTTAGCAACTAAAGTGCGTTTTTGGAGTTGTGCAAATGGAGCATTTCCAAGCTTTTTTTTGGGTCGCTCTCACCGCTAAACTATAATAGATAGACAGGTGCCGTGGCTGACTTTTTTATAGGAAATTTTATGCTCTACAAGATTAGTTCTATACATTTTAATCCTCACTGTCACCATTTTGGCAGCGTAAGCCATGAAAGTGTCAAAAACGGGGAAAAATGCGGTTTTTATCGATTTTTATTTTTTATTTTTGTAAAAAAGAGCGGTGCTACAATCCCAACAACTCAGGTCCTTATTATGTGGACCATCTCGAAAATTTTTCATATTTTTTCATCCAGTAGTTAATTAGTGGAATTTAAGGCCTGTTTTGGTTCTTATTTGACTGGCCTATTATCGCTCTGGACCTACGAGAGCGTAATATAATAAAATATATATAGCATTATATATATATAAATAAATACATATAAATATATAATATATATTATATTATATTAATAATATATATATATATACAAATACATATAAATAAAAATAATAAAATAAACATAGCGTAATATAAACAGTCTAAGATCGCGACATATCGATCTCAGTATATAAGAGATTCGTTTTTGTACATACACATATTCATATAAAGAAACCAACATCCCCTAACTTATTTGAGTCAAAAATTTGGAGCCGACAATTGAAAATTTACGAAAGTTGAATCGATCAGAGACTTGTGGAACAATTTAAAATCATATGAAATGTGACACCCATTATTGATAGTGGCAAAAACTTGAATGAACAAATGGGGTCTTATACTCGAGTTGTGTGCAAAATTGCCCACGATTTCTTCAGTAGTTTTCGAGATAGAGACGTTTGAATTTTGCAGAATTTGTACGTACATATAAACAGACACACACACGAACGCTGAAACATTCTTTATAAATATGATTTCTTGATGTTTTGGTATATTTTAAATAAATTGGCATTGATATCTCGAAATTTTGTTTTTCACCATCACAAAGCTTTCTTTATGAGGAAGCAATAATACATTGTACACTAGGACGTCGATTTAACGGCCAGTGGCGGGACCGGCTCCGCATCGCACCTTGTTAAATCGAAGTAGCGTATGCCCACCCATGCCGTATCTGCGCATCGGCACTCCGTGCTACGGGCCTGATCGGGGAGACTTTAAGCGTCCCCCACCATCTCCCACCACGCGAAAAACCGATCGATAAATGCGACATGGTGGGGACTGTCTATTAAATCGAGGGCCATTAAATCGAGGTCCTAGTGCAATAATATAATCTTAGCGTTTATGGGACGGAGTTACGCGATGTTCTTTCCTTGACGCCAGGCGTATATCTTCAAACCGATCATCAATAAGCTAAGGAATATGCAGAAACACTGTAGGGAACAAATAAAAATAAATTTAGCTTTTTTGTGTCGTTTCTGGTTCACAAATTTTTTACAGATATTCAATTTTTTTTACCTCGATAGTAAAATTTCCAACGTTGATGTATCCGAGAATATTCAAGTACTGATGGGCGTTTTTTTTGTGCTGTTCCTGAAAAACAAAATCCATATTAATATGATATAAAAAATGTTCCAGTATAATTGGGAGAAATAATTACGAAATTTTGAAAAATAAAAAAAAATTATGATTTGCCCGTATCTAGGACAAGGTTTCTGAGGAAGTTGCGGTTGCTGAAATATTGGCCGTACTATAATTTGTTAGGATGGCGGAATAGCAATGGCCGATTTAGAGACAAAGGCCCGATCGGCTCGGAAAAATTATAATGTAATAAGAAAATTCAAAAAGATTTATTTCCTCGCTGTCAACGTACGAGTCCTCGCGCGCTATTGAAACCTTTCCTATTGTCGCAGCCGATACCTAATCTTTCACAGGCATACTGTTACAGCCGCCACCTAATCTTTCTCAAACATACGCTTTGCCCTGACCACGCTATGATATAAACATTACACATAACATAGTCACGTTACTCTCATCTAACGACCTTAGGTACTATGACCAACTAACTAACAAGGAAAGTCTTTCCGCTGACGTCCTTCGCTTTTGACGAAATTCAAATATGTTATTCTACATCAAAATCTAAGAGACATGTATTTTTTTTTATCGGCGGAAAAATGTTTCTAGGGGGTGAAATTATCCTTTAAAGTTCAGACCTCCGAGGGGTACTTTTCAGGTTTCACCTCTTTTCACTTGAGATAATCGAATGCACCTAAATGGATAATTACCGCAATGATAAACGATGAAAAATGCAACTGGTTTCATATCGGGGGGTTGCATAGGAAAAAAATTATAGGTGTTGAAATTCACAAAATCGTTACAACAAAAAAACTATTGCACCTATCTCGATGGATTAATTTGCACTTTGAAGAGGGTAAAAAAAATACATATAGGTTTTTGCGTTTTTCTCGCAAATCAAGTTAAGGGGGTGAACTACCCCTATGTATGTTTACATTTAATCTAAATAAAACGGCAGTAATTGTTATTTTTTCTTATTGCTTCACCTAGTGATACGTTTTTTCTTTAAATTTACCACAACCGTATCACGTACATAGCATTTAATGAACGGTTTTACCTAGGAGCCAACTTATTTATAGATCGATCTTTCGATGAAAAAGTATTTATATCTGACTTATCGATAATTCTGACTGATTTATATTTGGCAATGAGATAACATGGGTATACGATAAGCGCTTACACATATTCGTTTCGGTAGATAAGACAAAGTTTTGGGATGACGCATAGAAAAACTGCGTAGTCAAGTAAAAAAAAGAGAGCGTACACTGTAAAAAATTTTTGTGCGAAAATTAGTATACCGGTGTACAAAGCTCGGATGCATATACCGTATATTAATTTTTATATGCATACATATTGTATATTTACAGTGCTGGTGTACTACTATTAAGGAAAAAATCTGTTAACATTAATAGAAGACCGTATTCGATTTTTAATGTACCGTTTTACGAAAAAGCAAGACGGTAATGCAGGATCACAATAACCGTGTACTTGAAATCTACCAAACAGTCACTTAAATCGTATGGCGAAGGTATATGTAATTTCAAGCGCATATACGTTGGAATTTTAATGTGCCGGTATATGAAAAATCATGACGGTAACGTAGAATTACAATAAATAGGTACTTGAAATTTACTATACAATCGCTGAAATTTTATAAAGAAGGTACATGAAATTTCAAGTAAAAAAGTGCTCTAAAATTAATACACCCATTTTTGTGCATAAATCGTTTTTTAAATTTCAAGCTAAAAAATTAGTAATAAACTATAATGCACTTATTATGATATGAGAAATAATATAACAAGAAAAAAAAAAAGTTCTGCGTCGATATTCACTCACTACACAATTTCGGTCTGAAGCGGGATTCGAACCGCCTACCCACAAGTTTCCTACCTAATGCCTGCTTACTAACCCGGGACGCTACCTACACTAGGACCTCGATTTAACGGCCAGTGGCGGGACCGGCTCCGCATCGCACCTTGTTAAATCGAGGTATGCGTATGCCCGCCCATGCTGTATCTGCGCATCGGCACTCTGTGCTACGGGCCTGATCGGGGAGACTTTAAGCGTCCCCCACCATCTCCCACCACGCGAAAAACCGATCGATAAATGCGACATGGTGGGGACTGTCTATTGAATCGAGGGCCATTAAATCGAGGTCCTAGTGTATTACGCTATTGACTACTACTTAAATTCGTTGCATCAAATTCGACATATAAGGTGCATGCTGACTCACACTTATAAAAAATTGAATATTATCATTTGACGAAAAGATTTTGAAGCATATAAACGAAATAGAGCTTCTTTATACGGAAAAAATTTTATTCATTTCGAATCGGCAGTCAGGTTTTCAGAATTCAGAATTGCGGATCCATTGACTCTTTGAGGCCTTCATTTGAGCTTAACCCTTTGCGGCATACATTTTTCAGACGAACGGTTTTTTACTAAAACTATCGAACTTGTGGTTTCCGGAGTCGCTGATTACGAATTTGAAGTCCGTTTTTGAAAATAAAAAATGGCGGATTCAATATGGCGGACGAATTTTCGAAAGTTTATCGGATTCACTTGAAACAAGTTACTCGGGGGTTTTAGGGGTCGCTGATTACGAATTCGAAGTCCGTTTTTGAAAATAAAAAATGGCGGATTCAATATGGCGGACGAATTTTCGAAAGTTCATCGGATTCACTTGAAACTAGTTACTCGGGGGTTTTCGGGGTCGCTGATTACGAATTTGGAAACAGTTTATAAAAATTGAAAACAGCGGAACAGTTGGGACGAATTGGTTCCGCTGTTTTCAATTTTTATAAACTGTTTCCAGATTCGTAATCAGCGACCCCGAAAACCCCCGAGTAACTAGTTTCAAGTGAATCCGATGAATTTTTGAAGATTCGTCCGCCATATTGAATCCGCCATTTTTAATTTCCAAACACGGACTTCAAATTCGTAATCAGCGACCCCTAAAACCCCCGAATAACTAGTTTCAAATGAATCCGATGAATTTTTGAAGATTCGTCCGCCATATTGAATCCGCCATTTTTAATTTTCAAAAACGGACTTCGAATTCATATTCAGCGATCTCTAAAACCCCCGAGTAACTAGTTTCACGTGAATCCGATGAACTTTCGAAAATTCGTCCGCCATATTGAATCCGCCATTTTTAATTTAAAAAAATGGACCTCAGATTCGTAATCAGCGACCCCCAAAACCCCCGAGTACCAAATTGCTTCTGCCACGATGCTTCTACTATTATAGTACAAAGATTCGTGGATGTTACTTCGAAATCATTAAATCTACCGAGGAAAGTTGTGAATCAAAAAGGTGGGACTCTGGTGTCCCACTATGCCGCAAAGGGTTAAATAGAATTCACTTGAACATTGTTCTCGAGGATTCTTAAGGAAACTCATACACGTGTATAGTAAACTTATATCACGTGTTGAAAGCAGAAAATATCAGTGTGCTAAATAAATTATCTCTGCTATCATTTTTTCCAGAACGATACCTTAAATTCCAATCCAGTATTTTATAATTCTCAGTCAATCTATGGATTTTAATACACCAGTGTCGGGAGAATTAACAAGACACAGTTGCTTCATGTTTTAAGTGCCTTAACTTAATTTTCAACAACTTTGACCGCTACTTTCAATATAAAGAAAGATCTTAAAAACCTAATTCGGTCTTTGTATTTACAAAACTGTATAATGATTTTCATACGCAAATCCATTAATGACGAAACTCATACACGGGTATAGTAAATTTCTATCACGTGTTGTAAACAGAAAATACCAGTGTGCTAAATAAATTATCTCTGCTATCATTTTTCCAGAACGGTACCTTAAATTCCAATCCAGTATTTTATAATTCTCAATCGATCTATGGATTTTAATGCACCAGTGTGGGGAGAATTGACAAGACACTGTTGCCTGATTTTTCAAGTGCCTTAACTTAATTTTCAACAACTTTGACTACTATTTTCAATATCAAGAAAGATCTTACAAACCTTATTCGGTCTTTGTATTTATAAAACTGTGTATTGATTTTCATACACCAGTATATCGACGAAGAAATTAATACACCAGTATGATATTTTTCAAACCTGACTAAATAAATTTCATATAAGTTTATGAAATTTACAATGCCGTTTATATTAATTTTACTTTCATACACCTGGTTCCAAATTTTAATATTAAGTTGTGCTATGAATTTGCGAACATTTTTTACAGTGTATATAAATATCTCACAGCACACTCTTCGATACCAGTGACGCACAGTGACGATGGCGCGAACTAAAGCTATCTCGCTAAGGGTACCACTCCCCACCACTGAAATTCGGCTTCGTTGCAAGACCTGTATGTAAGACCGTGATCGCACCTTTACTACCATCCTGTATCGCATTCGCCGAGGACGGAGGAAAACTGCAGAAAACCTACCGCCGATACAGGTCGGAGACTCCCTAGTTCCCCCTGGTGGCCGCGCGAGTAAACTCAAGCGCGGTCTCCAGAGGAGCCCTAAGCGATCTCCTCCTTTACTGTGATTCAGTGGGTAAGTCAGAGCACTGCTAAGGGGCCACCTTCCGAGCGATAAGAACAGCTACGGGAGTCCTCCAGAGCCGTACCCCGACCACCCACCCATCACAGAAAGGTGTTTTCAGGCATTTGTTTTGGTGGGATCCGAACCACCGGGTTTGCAGATTAAACACATAGAATAAATTCCATCGGTGTCGGCCGTGGGGCTCGAACCAGGGTCCGCTGCGTGCGAACCCAGAGCCTCACCCACTGCACCACTGCTCTCCCTTAAATGGCGGATATATTAGTGCTATTTCAATTGAAAAATTATACCGTGGATATATTGCAATGGTCTCACCTAGCAATCTCATGGCCCAATACGATACCTCACCGACTCCAAACAAACCCAATACGACCCAACCGACTCCAAGTAAACCCAACACAACTCAAGTGTCTTCAAGGAAACCCAATAGAACCTAACTGTCTCCAAGCAAACTCAATATGACCCGACCCAACCGAAGAAAACCCAATATGACCCAACCGACTCCAAGTAAAGCCGATATAATTCTATCAGCCTCAACTACATAAAATATAACCCTATTGATCTCAAATAAATCAAATGCAAGTCCGAACACCTGATCTTATGCAGTTTATTAACTTTTTCCGAGCATCATGATTTACCTTAAAAATGCCAAATATATAACATAATAAAAAAGCTCGTCATAGTATTCTCCGAGTCCACTTTTAATCATTTTTAGTGAAACACAACACTTCGAATTGCACAATGCATTTACCACACGTGCTTTATTAGAACCTTATTTGTACTCTTTCAGCCGCATATCCACTGCGCTACTGCTCCCCTCGCGAATATTCATGTATAACACCTTCATTTTTTCAGGCTCCCCCACCTGATTATTATTATTGGGGCCAAAACAAACGTATTGACGCAAAAAAACTCAAGAATTTGAGAAATTCCGAAAATTTGTCAAAGAAAATAATTACAAACAATTGTTGAATATTCATGTATAAGCCCTTAATTTTTTCAGGCTCCCCCACCTGGATATCTTTATTGGGACCAAAAAAAATTTATTGACGCCGAAAAAAACCCAAGAATTTGCGAAATTCGGAAAAGCCGTCAAAGTAAACAATTACCGTTTCTGAGGTATCTGAGCTTAAAATTCAAGTCAGAATATGAAAAAAAAAAAAACATTTTTAAAGCTATTTTTTAACAGGCCAACTAAAAATCAAAGTCATTTGATTATATTGAAAACCGATAGTCCGCGCGGCGTATTCGAGATTACTAAATTTGAATTGAATATAGAAATTGGCAAATACTCAATTATAGCTGAAGAGAAAAATAAAATACAGTCCGATTTTCATGAAAATGGGTGATTATGGACTATTCTGATTTCCAACGGAGTCTAAAAATTCTAATACAAGAAATATCAGACTGTAACGACGTTTATGGTTCTCAGAATTTTTCTGAAGATCAAATAACTAACTAAAAAATCCCAATGAATTATTAATTTTATAACATGTCATTCCGATCTTGCCGAACAATACTGCACACCGTTCTAGTTTCTTTTTTTCCGTACAGATCGATCACATCAAGGTCCATTGACCTCTTTATATTTAGGTATAAGAGAGCCCACGTGCTTCGTCGAAAACTATATCTTATGTGGTATGGTAGTTCTTACACCGACTCCCCTGAGAGTTTCGGGCTCCCAACACCATCTACCCTTGGTCTCCTCTCACGTATCCGTTTGTCGCCGGTTCGATTCCCGATGCCGGAGCTTGTCGCGCACCCGCTAGATGTCAGCACCCGGGACAGAAATGTGGCGGTCCCAAGCCACCTATATCTACATTATCGCGATCTACTTTATCGCCCGAGTACGCAGACAGCGCCAAAAGAGTCGACGTAGTCGACACTCTAGAGAAATATAATATATTCATTGGTTCCTTTCGATACGCTATCCCACACAGCATTAGATATTCACCGTATGTACAAAATAAGTGCACAATGTGAAAAAAATATCGTGCATGTGAAAACGATATTTTATGTACATACCCGGAAGGATATTCATTTACGAGCATATCATGAATATTATATGTATATGCGTTTTTAGAACATTCCGGGATATTCGTCTTTATATATTCCCCGTATGTTTTCAAATGTTCGAATCCGTAATTGAAGATTCTGATACCCCCACAGCTCACGGACTTGCATAGACGTGTGATTTCTGAAGCATATTCGTTCACTATAAACAGTATATATAATAATTATCGAATAACTACGTTCAATTGGGTTGGAAAAAATTATGTAGGTACATTTTTAATCAATTAATAATTTAGTTGAAAAACGAGTAAAAAAAATTGATAAAATTATTATATATATGAATAAGTACGATGAATAATATAAGATAAAAGGTATACAGAGCTATTTATCTATTTTGAGAACGTATTACAGAAAGCTTTCGCTGTTTTACGTTTCAAAATTCGCGCCAGAATATGAGTTGCGCTGCGATCGACGGCCAATCCAAGAGGATATCTGCTCACGTGACTTTTCAGGGAAGAAAGCAACCAGTGGAAGTGCAGTGCTGTTACCGTGCGAATAAAGGCTTCATTCTCACTCAATCCCGCGCACGAAAGTTTGTCGCCGCACGTGTTTTAAGAATAAACCAGGAAAATTATTTTACATATTGACGCGTGTACGTACGAGAGTATTATATTCATAATAGGAATTGTAAATATAGTTCGACTTGATATATTATTTCCACCTCTTTTAGTTTATAATTTGTGTTAGGTTATGTTAGACGAGTCCTCGCGCGTTGTTAACCGTTTATGCATCAGGTGATTCACCACGTTTATTCGTCGTATTTATTATTTCTCAATTAAGTTTTTAAACTGTATTTTATTGATTGTGTGTTCACCATGCCCAAGGCATTGAAAATAATAATAATGCTTGTACATATATTTTTCATGTTCCAGAAAAAATATTCGAATGTCCATAGAACATTCACTTTTATCTCAGGGATATGTTTTGAATGTGTAATGAACATGACAATGTCACCCCAAAATGATATCTGCAAAATGTCGATGGGATCATTTAAAGGACATGCATACTATGTACACGATATTCGTGTATATTCGTGTATATAGTATACATATCCTTTAAATGTTCCCATCGACATTTTGCAGATATCATTTTGGGGTGACATTGTCATGTTCATTACACATTCAGAACATATACCTCAGATAAAAGTGAATGTTCTATGAACATTCGAATATTTTTTCTGGAACATGCAAAATATGTACAATGAATATCTAATGCTGTGTGGGATAGCTGTCGCGTCTCTTTTATCCACGTACTTTTTATATATCGTTATTTAATTAATAAACATATTTTTCTACGAACTACTCGTTCTCTCGTGCGTACATTATTCTCGTGCCACCCATTTAGATTTCTTGAGGCCACAGAAACAGTCGTAGTTCGTACGCCCTGCCTCTGGAGCTACGTTCGAGCGCGTTTGTGCTTTTTTTACCATTTGCTGGGCTACCGCATGCGCACCCGCTAAATGTCAGCACTTTGGGACAGAGACAGTCGTAGTTCGTACGTCCTGTTTCTGGAGCTAAAAGTCCGAGCCCGTTGTGCTTTCATCAGCCGTGCTACAGCATCGGGAATCGAAACCGAGACATCTTTGCAGCCTTTCGGTCACCACACCAAGGCGCTGGTTTCCTTTGGACCTACTTTTTTTTAGGTGGGTTCCGAACCACCGGGGTCACAGAAAAAGCACTTAGAACATTTTTCCATTGGTGCCGGCAGTGGGAATCGAACTGGGCCACATTGCGCGTCACTGCGTGTGAGCCGAGCACATTACCACCGCGCTACTGCTCTCCTTTTGAAAACTATATCTTTAGTTCCCAAATCCCCCGCTCTCTCTAGTGAAACGTTATATTGTGACCCCAACTTTATTCACGTCTGTATAAATTGAAATTTTTTGTTTCATACTCACTTTTTCAGAATGTAGAAAATGCTTCCATTCATCTCTAAAAATTGTCAAAATTCTCGAATCCTTGTTTGGTATTTCCTTGTGCTCAAAGTATCCCGAAATCATAGCGGCAACTTGAATACCCATGATCGACAGGAGAAGCAGTACGAACTAGATAATGGAGAAAAAAATATATTTTTTAATTATTCGACTAAAAGTAAATTTCAGTAAACTTAACCCGTAAACGCCACACTAGTGCAAATTTGCACCACCTAAAATTTCTTTTTTGTGAATTTTTGAACATTTTTGTTCTGATTTTGTCGTCTTTTTACTGAATGATTAATATTTATCGCATTTGAAATTATGACCTTCGGATTCCTGAGAAACTATTACCCCAAAAAACACTGGTTATCGAATAGTTTTAGATTATTTATACGAGAGTTATAGTACATTGAAAATGCAAAATCCCAAATCGCACTAGTGCGGAATATATGTATGCTCAATAGAAGTATGGTTTTTACGGGTTAACGTTAATTTATTCATTTTTTATTTAGTCAATGGAAAATGTACAATTGATTTAATTCCGGGGGCATTTTTCTTTACAAAGTTACATTCGACTTTGAGTTACTGTAACGTCCTGGGTCGAAAAAACACAAATAAATTTTAAAATTTCATTTCATATACCATTTATCAAACATAAAACCGGATCCGTATGATCCGCAGTAGAAATATTTAATCTCTCATTTATTCACGGGAAAAACACGAATGACCAGGGGTGACCCTCATTGCCGGAGTTCTCCCGCCAAGCACGAAGTATGCCTGCGAGCATGCAACCCGCTACGCGTGAGGCATGCCTGCAGGCATGCAACCCGCCAAGCGCGAAGTATGCCTGCGAGCATGCAACACACCTAACACACGAAATTTCAGCCTTTAACGAACGAAGCTCGTCGCGGGGAGAAGGCGCGTGAGTGACGAACCGGCGTATGTCGCGCGTTATCACCAAGCTCCCACAGATGTTGGAAGTCAGTGAGAATCAGCGTCTCGCCGGCTCGCACAAAATGGCCGCGCTTATCGCCTAGGGACGAGCCTCAACATAAACAAAAAGTTGCGCCTCGAGAGTATCGATGTCCCGGCGCTGACAATAGTCAGAATTCCGTCTGGAGAATATCGATGTCTCGACGCTGATTTTTCATATCACCAGCCGCCATAATTGGAAAAGCGTCTGGAAATTATCGTCAGCAAAATGTCGAGGTGTGAGAGAAACTCTTCCCTCACGCGCCGACATCTCCCACCTTATGCGACAATAGAATAAGGGCCTATATAATGACCAGCAATTAGTTAAGGAGAGTCAGTCGAACTTGGAGCCTGGTCCCCCGAGATCACTCGAGCATTATAGCCGTCGCGAAATATTCAATTTTTTTCTCTAAGTAAAACATACTGTACTTTTCAACCATAAAAATTGGTAGCACGGTAGCCCCGGCAAAACCAGTGTAAGAAAAACATCGAAAATAAATAAATAATCAAAAACTAAGAAAAAATATAAAACGCATTACGCATTCACGTTTCATTTGCGCACCAGCGACATTAAATAGAAGGGGGAAATTGAACAAAACCGAACTTCGAGCTGTCTATATTCTCGAGCAGAACTCCCATAGAAATTCATGTGTTCCCAGCAGTTAACTGCAGTTAACTGCAGTACCGTGCGCTAGACGCACGTGCTCACGCAGTTACTTTACTTAATTTTCTCACCTTCTCTAACTACAATACTGTGCGCTAGACGCACGTTCTTAAGTAGTACAGTACCGTGCGCTAGACGCACGTGCTTAAGTAGTTAATTTTCTCACCTTCTCTAACTACAGTACTGTGCGCTAAGACGCACGTGCTTAAGTAGTTAAATTCTCTGACTACCGTACTGTGCGCTAGACGCACGTTCTTAAGTAGTACAGTACCGTGCGCTAGACGCACGTGCTTAAGTAGTTACTTTTCTCACCTTCTCTGACTACAGTACTGTGCGCTAGACGCACGTGCTTAAGTAGTACAGTACTGTGCGCTAGACGCACGTGCTTAGGTAATTACTTATTCCTCCCTCCGAGTACAGTCCCGTGCGCCAGACGCACGCTCTGTACTCTAACCAGCGAACCACAACTCTGTGCGCTAGACGCACGCACTGTGGTGGAGGTTTCAACCCTACCATATGAGAGTTCTGCCCGAGAGTCAGGACTCACTCAAAGAGGGATCATCAATTTTGGCATTTAGATTTACATGGGTAGACGCCGCAGTGGCAAGGGGGAAAAATTGAAACGTCTCAATCGTGGCGAGCTCCACTTCGTAAAGGGGAGTAACACACCGACTCGACAAAAGAGCGAAGTACGGGTTGCCGAAACGGTGGCAAAAGTTGTGGCCCAACCCTTACCAGGCCCTTCAACACGACCGATAGTTCCTTTCGGATCACCAAGTGTTAAGGAGCGCCCTGTGGGGGTAGCCACGATATTCCGAGTTCCCGAGGGGACGGCCCCGTACGTTCTCCCCGACCCGATTCTCCCGGGACCCGTTCACCGGCCCCATAGAGATAGTGTCAGCGACGTGTCAACGTTAGGCGCAGACTCCGACAGCGCAGACTCCAACGACCCCGAGGAAATTATTACATTGGAATAATAACCCGCTACGCCCAAAAAGTAAGTGAACAATATTTTACCAATCCCATTACCGCAAGCCTCTATCCCCGACCGGCGCATTCCGGCCGAAACAAGAGGTTTCCTTGTGACTGTAAATCGCGCATCACGGGCGGGACGTATTAATCCTCGCCCAGGACGTAACAGTTACATAAATTTTAAAGATTCTCAAAAGCATTTTTCTAAAAAAAATTCTCAATAACTGTTGCATAAAAATATTCGTATTTATTTGAAAAATTATGAGTTTTTTTCCTAGTAAATTTATGGTTTTTATTATTTTTCTTACTTCTTTCACAAAAACTTACCGTAACAAGCATGCATTGAGTGCCTTGAATACTGGCGTACAATCCGAAGTTTGCAGTGGTGAAGATCACAATACCAATGATGGAATAAAACCAGATGGCCTCTTCAAATTCAGAAAATTCTTGAAATTTCACATAAGTTATCACTCCGCAAATAACAATCACCAGACCGCATAGCTTGGGAAAAAATGAAAAAAAAAAACGACACGATTAAATCACATTTTCCCATCAGGACGAAAACGCAAAAGTTTTTTGAATATCATTAATTTATGAAATTTTGTTTTTTTCTTCAAATGTTCACCTATTCGTCATGTCACGTTTTTTTTTGTACATTTCATTACATACGAATCAATGGTTTCTTGCATTACTTCAATGCTTATTTTTGTCAGTGCGAGTTTGGAGTTTTGATTATACTATGGTTGAACCTAAAAATACGGATTGTCAAAAAATTAAGGAGGAATGGAAATCATCCGTCTGAGATAACATGTATGAAGATCTAAGCGCCTGAAAATAAATGAGACGATCAATTTAAAAATTATTTTGAGATTGATTTGAACATTGATACTTGAGTATATATTTCAATTGCCTCAAGTAAACTTCAAGATAATGACAAGTTACGACTCATCTCACTCAATAGTACAATTAAACTTGTCTTGGGGGGGACCAAGCTCATCCACACGAGCTGGGGTTTGATTTTTTAAATTAAAAAAGTAGCTACGAGCAGACCTTAGATTTGCAAGTTTGACAAAAACGACACGAGCAGAAAAGTCTCAGACCTCACGGTTCCAGCGTCTGGTTATGCCGCTATTAATACATACAAGTACCGCGCCTCACTCTCGTGAGGGACTTTCCTCGCTCGCCATCTAGCGGCGTTTTCTCGGAGTACATTTATTTACAGATGTATACATGTGAATTTCTGTACAACACTGAACACTTGAAGGATCTTTGTGATTTGCTCATTACCGTCTTGTAAGAGTATAGTCATAAGTCAGTTGTTAGAGTCATAGTGTAACGAATTCAATATAAAGAATGTATTTTCAACTTTTTTCCTTAAAGGCAACAAAAAATTTTCAAAATCCATTTGATTTAATAAGATCGAATTAATTTCATAAATTTAAAATAATTCAATGTATTCAAAAAATTTTACTGCATGCAATCAATAAAACAAACTCCACGTAGATACGATCTATAAAAATAAATATTGAATCCCAATAAAAGGTTTTAAATGCATAAGTGGCAAATCATTGTGGTTATTATATCCTTGAGATTTTCTCGTCACCATCGATCACCGGTGTCTATGCCCATTTACGGATTTGTATTTAAATGAAAAAATGTATTTAATACATTTTCGAAAATTTGATACTATGGCATTGTTTGTTGGCCAATTTTTCGCATAATTGAATTGTTCAAAAAATGAAAAAAAATAAGTCGTGTTGTGCCGAGAATTCATGCAACATACCAATTTAAAAAATCTCGATTTTTAACCAGGTCGATTTATCACAGAACGACTCATTCCTCTCTATAATTACTTCTTTTTATCTAAGGCCGTGCATAATCTGTAGTGGCTATTAGTCATGCGAAGTAGTGAACGTAGAGAAAATAAAGTCTTGTTACAGACCAGGTTTTGCGCATATATGCTTGCAGTTAATAAGAAAAAGTATGAGGCTGGACATTGTGTACCCAGGTTTCACTGCCCATCAAACAGTGGATTCCTCGAATAGTATCACATAACCATCAGTAGTATTTTTTTTTTCTGTTTGTGTAAGCATTTCAATTATTGCTTTAACAATAATAATGATCATAATGGCAATGGCAACGAGCTATTATTATTATTGTTATTATTAGTTCGGGTTTTTTTACGTCTCTTCTCTTCTTATTCAAATTTCAATTTAATTCTTCGAATCCCCCTTAGAGTGTTGTTCACTAGCACTCTTTCCTATTGCACTACTGCTAAATCTTTTCATATCCGCTTATAATTCGTAAACGTACAAATTTACAAAATCTCGACTAAATTCCATGACTAATTCTATTCTTTTAGCGCTGAGCTTTTTTCTTATCAAGCCCAAAAATGTACCCAAACTCAACCAAAAAAATATACCCTAATCCACCACAGACCCACACCCAACCCAAATCCAAAAACCAACCCAAACCGACGGAGAAAAATCAGATAAGTTAGAAAAAAAAATTTTTATCACGGATCCATCACTTTCTTGATCCCTCGCTCGATTATCATCGTTAATGCCGAAATAAACTACCAACGATAATTTTTTTTGTTTGTGTTGGATTATGGGTTTGGGTATATTTTTTGGGTTGAGTGTGGATATGACTTTTTGGGTACATTTTCTCGGTTGGGTGTTGGTTTGTCTTTTTGGATATATTTTTTCGCTTGAGTGTGGGTATTCTTTTTGGTTTGGGTTTAGCTTGGGTTTGGGTATATTTTTCGAGCTCCCCTACCTGATTATCATTGTTGGTGCTGAAATAAAAGGTTTTATCGTAAAAAAAACGCGAAAATTCGGAAAATCATATACCGAAGATCAGATTATTAAAATTTATTTATTTATTGGTTTTTTCAACCTTGTCATGCTCCCCCGCTTGGTTATCATTGTTAGAGCCAAAATGAAGAGTTTTGTCGGAGAAAAAAAGAGCGAAAATTCGGAAAAGTAACCCAACTGGACAATTACCATATTTTTTTCATAACTTGACTAGGTTGTACGTAAAAAAGCTTCTTTTGAAAAGGTCACCGGATTACTCACTTTCACCGTATGATTTTTAGTATGGACAAACAGCCAAAATTGTAAAATTAATATTTGCGAATATGTGAAACGTCAAAAATAAAATAAAATAAAATAAACCCGAACAAATATCGAAAAACAAAGAAATAAATATGATGACTTACCATAAGGAGTCCACTACAGTATTTTAAGAACCATTTAACATCATTAGTATTGCAGCACATGATGTATCGATTTTTGTTTTAATTTGAGGAAACAAATATGAGGAAACAAATGCTTGTTTCCCACGCAAATACAAAATAAAAATTACTCAGTTTTTTTCGTTATATTCGTGATCGAGACTACTATTATATGACACGGCTTCAAGACACTGTAAACCTTTGAATGCTTTCGACTTGAGACTGGCTGTGAGTAATTTTGAATTCTTTTCCTCTTCAAATATTTTTTTTCGGTTAGGCAGGGTGGGTCGTATTCGAGAGAGAGAGAGAGAGAGAGAGCGAGAGAAATTTCGACGAGAACCAAAGCTAGATGGAGGTTCTTTATACGTAATAATTTTCGAAGAGGAGTAGGGGCTTGCGTTGATGGAAACGACACGCTTCTCCCTCCACTCGATACTCACGGGCACGTTTTAGAAAAAAAAATCGTTAGTGCCGTTGTATTGATTGGGTACAACCGGATAATTTTCCATTATTTTAAAAATTTCATGCAAATGAAACGACTTCAGTGAGGTTGAATATAGATCGAAGAAGGTCTAACCGATACTTTAAAAATAATGATAACCACTGGAGTATTCTAAAATAGCGTCTTTTGTGAGAATTGCCCCCAATACACTTTTTAAATTGGACTTCACCGAATTATTACAACATCGATCCCAAGTTATAACGTTGACACTTCTCCGATAAGGTAAATTTACAATCTTTATAATATTTTATGTATAATCGCATTGATTTAATATAATTACAATTTGAGTTTGCAAGACATCCTAGATAATTGTTGCTCATTTTATAACCTTTGCCCTAGTAGATTGATTTCAAGTGTGTAAAGAATCCTAGATCCCTTTGCACTATTACGAGAATATCCTATAGTAAACCCTCAAAACTATAATTCGGGCATACAAGACATCCTAGATAATTGTTGCTCGTCTTGTAGGATTGCTACAGAAGAATTGATTTCATGTTAAAGAATCCTGGATCCCTTTGACATATTCTTAAATAGCAAATCCATTTATTCCTAGTCCGAATAGCAAGACTTCTCGAGGTCTATCAGCATACTTTCCCACCACCCATTATCCATCCGGGTAATAACAGAGTTAGCGTTTATCGCTCGACGCTTGACTCAGTTTTCCTACCGTCTCCGGACGTGACATTTGCATTAAAAAATATTAGTAACGATATAAAGAGTTTCCTGACCAGCAACTGCCGAGTTCTCCGGCTAGAAGCTGGCGAGAATCTCTGCCGAGCAGCTGCCAAGTTTTGCTGACCAGAAATTCATCAGTCCACCAAGACTGGCACTGCGTTACACGTCTAGTCTGGAACTCAACAGTTTACTGGCCATCAACTGGCCAAATAGATAGAAAACTAGACATGTTCTGGCCAGCTCCTGTTTTAAATTTCTGCACAGGCGTGTGTTGATGCCACGGCACCAGAACGTCACGAGCATGGCTACGGCAGTATCCGCTCACATAACGAGTGCCCAAACGGCCTCGAGAACTGATAAAACTACGAGATTGGTGAATATTGGCAACTAAAAAGCTTACTCATCGAAACGTTGTCCACCCCTCCGGGTATCCAAGCATACGTTCGTATCGTACGAAAACTCCTCTACTTAACTGTGGAGATTTTTCTACATCGGAATCGCGAGGTTGCACTTACACGTACCAATGATAAAAAAAAATGATAAAAAAAAATTTTTCGATGATTCATTTCCTTGTTTCTCATTCTTTTAAAAAAACCTGGAGCCAGAATTTACAGTTTAATAATTTTTTTTTCAATTCCGAAGAAAGTCTGGTGATAATGAAAAAATAATAGACCAACCTTTAAATTTGAAAATTATGGACAAACATCGACAAAAAATGATCTATTCGAATGAAAAAAAGATTTTAATTATTAAGATCGCTCTATCGGTGGCAAATTTGAACTTATCAACCGAAAAAAATTAAAATTAGAACGCCAGGAGACAGGATATTAAATTTTGCAAGAACAGATCGAATTTAGAAAACAAGCCTGCAAATTAGAAAGTTGCACATTGCTTTTTCATTGCAAATATTTCTCTATGAGGAAGCCAAAATTACGAAATGAAATGCGAAAAAAAAGTTATTATTTATATGTCCAAGTAAAGAGTAAAAGAATAAAATTTAGCAAAGTCAAGAGTAAAATATATTCAGAGCTTTAAATACATCATTAAGATCGGGAAAAAATTTGAAAAATTACCTGTCTCAATTTTTACTTGAAAGATTATTAATTGGGTAAAAAGAAACGTAGAAAAATAAAATTCCGATTTTTTTATGTGCCTATTGAGAAAATTATTCAAAAGTTATTGTTTTTGAATATTTGTCGACTTGAGCCTAATAGACGGTGCTATTGTCGAGAAATAAAATATAATTTCATTTTTTTCTAAGCTAACGTATAGTTTTTCAAGTATCGAGTGTCTCGATACTTGAATATCTCCTAGAGAATATATGCATATATTTATTTAAAAAAGCACATCGATTAGACGAAGCTTAATTTTCCTTTGTTATTTTTTTTTCGTCTAATATTGTTCGAGTTAAAAAATAAGAAGCTAATATGTTTCGAATTATTCATTTCAACTAAAATATTAAATGTGAAATTGTGCAAAAAAATCGTTAATTTTCAACGCCTTTTTACGCCTTTTTAAGTAGTCTTCGAAAAATTATGAGCATTTCACGGTGACGTCGAAAAATTAAAGCAGTAAATTGACGCTGATCCACTCGGATGTTTTCTGGGATCCTGGATTTTTTTTCGCCACTTGTCCAAGCGGAGTTGTGTTAAAAAATATTCATCCATTTTCTTGCTTCGATTTTCTCGTTTCAATGTCGTTTCAGGAATTTCTCCTCTCAGATATCGTTTTCCTAGCCGTTTGGTCTTTATTTTTGGTCTCGAGGGTTTTCCCGTTGATCACTCTAGATTTGTTCGCAAAAATTCACGACAATACTACAATACATCAAGAAACAGCATTTCTCTCCTCAGTCTCTGCGCTCGGCTCAAGAAAATAAAAGCTATAATAAATTGTCTATCGCAATACTCAGGAAATCGTAGTAGTTTTTTAATTAGAATAGATCATTGTTGGTCGATTTTTGTCCATAATTTGCAAATTTAAAGGTCAGTCTATTTTTTTTTTTTCATAATCACCAGACTTTCCCCGTAATGAAAAAAAAAATAATAATAAATGTATAAATTATGGCTCCAGGTTTTTTAAAAGAATGAGAAACAAGGAAATGAATCATCGAAAAAGTTTTTTTTATCATTTTTTTTTTATCATTGGTACGTGTTAGTACGGCTTCGCGATTCTGATTTAGCAAAATCTCCATAGTTAAGTGGGGGAGTTTTCGTACGATACGAACGTATCCTCGGATACCCGGAGGTGTGGACAACGTTTCGATGAGTAAGCCTTTTAGTTGCCGTTATTCACCGATATCGGAGTTTTATCAATTCTCGAGGCCGTTTGGGCACTCATCATGTGAGCGGTTACTGCCGTAGCCACGCTCGTGACGTTCTCGCGCCGTGGTATCGATACACGTCAGTTGCTCGGCCCTTCTGATATTGTTTTGTACGTTCGCGTGCGTTTTCGAATAAAATATCATTATTCGGTGATCTCGTCCCTCATTCAAAATTTTAGTTCTCAGAACATTTAATATAGAATTGCGCTAATAATTTGGGAGTTTTACTCGTATACCCTTTCCGGATTTTTAAAAGGGTCGGAGTTTCGCCATTTAAATTCCACTTATGTTTCACCTTTAATACTATTTCGCTTTTTCTTCTATTTTTCACTACTCCACTCCGACATTATTTCCTCCTTATTCTGTGTGTTTCACGGCTGCAGCCGCTTCGCCTCCCCTTGACCCTGTATCGCATTCGCCGTGGACTGAGGGAATTCAATTCGGATTCAATTCGTTACAAACCTACAGGATCGTTCGGAAGAGTCTGGTGCAATGAAGTCACGCCCACCCATATGTACCGAAGGCGAGAAGGTAATAAATGCCATATGAATGGGCGGAGGTTGTGATAATATACGATTCAATCCAGAAACTGAATTGTTCCCACTTATACTGTACTCAATTGCTGCAGGGTGATACTGAATTGATACTGAAACGAATAGTAACTCTTCCAGCTGCGCCCGTGCGAAAATTCGTTCCAGATTCGAAATCTGTCCTGAGCTGCTAATTACGTCAACGATGCGATTCTCTTGCAGCTCTGCCGATTGTTTTTCATGCATTGGAGCGTGCGACGAGGAGAAGCTGAAAATATGAAGCATGTTTCATGCATAACGTTGGTCCATATGTCGCAGCACACCGTCGAACGAATAACAGCAGAATGAAGCTCCTTTCACAAAGTATATTACCATGTATTGCGCGAACTTATAGTTAGCTTAGCATAGTCCCGCATCGAAGTTCAATTGGAAAATGCAGTTGTTGCGGAGAACGTCGAGAGTTACTACCGCCGTGTACCGACAGTTGGTAGTTGGAGAAAGCAATGTATTTTTCATTTAAGGATGTATGAGCACAAGGTGGCGGGAAATGAGCGGAAACGTGGGCGCGGGTGAACGCGGTGAGCGAGGGGCACGCATGAAACAAGAGAGAGTCGGACCGCTCATTATGCGACACACGCGAAAAATTTCTTTAAAATCAATAATTGTATGTCAAAAGGTTCGTTAACCCCTATTTTTTATAGAACGTATGCAATCGTGATAGTTTTCTGAACATTTAACAGTTTTAATATTTATCGTATCCGATCGTGAAAGATACGAATTTCTGTTTCAAAGTTGCGTCAGCCCAGAATTCGTATATGGCGTGGGATAAATATCTTGATTTCACGAATTAATTACTCGCGTAAAGAGTCGTTGACCCACTTTGAAATTTTGCAGGTTTTATCATATACACTTCTGCTACACCATATAAAAAATTCAGATTTTTATATGATCGTGAAGCTAGTGCTCATACATCCTTAAGCATAGGAAAAAAATACGAGCGGCCCCAGATCGCATGAGATGCCTGTACTGCCGTGTGGATATCGGAGCACGGAACTGGAAACTTTTCGGAAACTGTAGACGTAAATGGAGATGCACTTGAAAAAAAAAACACCGACATTTGAAACCGAAAAATGTTCGATCGGTTATGCAAACTTCTGGAACATTTACAATGCCGCGGCCCTGGAACGGGGACACTGGAAACAGTTGCCAAACTTACCGTTGGAGGACGCAAATATTGTACAATCATTGCCGAAGAATATCATCGTGCGAATATTGCCCTATAATTGGAATTCTGGAAATGATACAGATCGTGGATGCGAATGAGATCGCGCCAGTTGCCGCCGCACTCACAATTGAAAACGTCGAGTCTCCGAACGAAAATAACAACTTAACTTCGAATAAATCATGGGCAAATAATACGAACAGTGATAACAACGAACTAAATCACGACAGTCTCGTGAATACTTAATGACCGATGGCCTCTATAAATTATTCAAGTCAATTGAACTGTTACTGTACATGTTGCTTTCTAATGTTCATGCGCGAATTGAATGTTCAAAGCGTTACCCGCTATCGCGATGTTGCATATATGATATTCTTTTTCATGAAATCGAAGCTCGCAGCAGCATCATCACGGGATTCGTCAATCGTGGATTTGCTGGATGAGGAAACTTTGCTAATGAGCCAAAACAGCAATGTCCAGAACAAAAAAGAACCAGAAGCACGTATGGAATTGAAGATACCGACAAATCCCGAAGGCTCGCAGAAGTGTACCCAAGGCGATTCGTCGAATAGGCCAAAATACCATTCCGAGACACCCGCCCTCGGCGCTCATCGTACTAATACGGTAATAAACACGGCACGGAGCCAAATGCGGGAGATGAATATTTTTGTAGCGGTACAAATTATGATTATTAATGGTTATTGCGACTTTCAGGTGATCAACAGCGAACTCACGACGGAAGTGAGAATTCGCAGCATCCGTCAACTCGGAAAGGAAAAGATGCTGGACGGCAAGGCCCTGAAGCGTTCTAGGAAAGGACCAAACGACTGGAACGACGATGTCATGACCCCAATGAAAAGTACCGTTCACAAGTAATAGCCGAAAAAAAAATAATTAATGGTGCTCTGTTTACCTGGGTAGGAAACTGAAGACACGCTGCGAAGAGATACTGCCGTTACTTCTTCAAATGTATTTGGTACAAGAGCCGCAGCAAAAGGCGCGCCGTTATCAGAATTCGAATTCACCCCAATATCAGAGAAATCGTCCACGGACAGCGGGTCGAGTTCGGACTGTCATGTACCGCGGGTACGTCATTGTTTGCAAATAAATGCCAAGCGCGGCAAACTGTTCAATGAATGATCTTTATCCGGTATTGTACGCAGAAAGCAGCTTGCGCATCGAAAGGCGAGCCTTTGCTGCCAAGGAAAAATACGCACCTTCGCATTTCCAGTGAATATTCGTTGGACGAAACGGAAAACATATATATTAGCTGATCTTGTATCGTAGGTTGCAAATGGGTAAAATATTATTGTATAGGACGATCAATCGCACGGGAAGAAGAAGGCAAAAAGAGATAAGAAGAGGACGAAGAATAGGACGAAGCATCGTGGATACCGTTCATCAGGAAAATACCACATGGGAACAATTGTGGAAATTTACCGCAGAATTGGCAACTTCAATAGCACGATCCAGCGATGGCATGCCAGTAAGGACGGAGAAATTAACCATCCCGGCCGCCGACGAAGATAGTATGATACTGTACAATGATTGCAATACTTACACCCGGAAATTAACATATTACTGCTAAACTTTATTTTCCACACGTGACTCTCGTACCGGAAGGACGCTTTAGCAGCCTGTGCGTCGCACGGGCTACGGAAGCCAAATGGATGAGGAAACGCCTGAATATTCTCGTGGAAGGTTTTTGGCCATTGGAGGAACGTTGCAAGCTCACGTTGATGGCGAAAAAACGAAATACTAAGTACCGGACGATAACTAACAAGGAAAGTCTTTCCGCTGACGTCCTTCGATTTTGACGAAATTCAAATATGTTATTCTACATCAAAATCTAAAAGACACACGTATTTTTTTTATCGGCGGAAAAACGTTTCTAGGGGGTGAAATTATCCTTTAAAGTTCAGACCTCCGAGGGGTACTTTTCAGGTTTCGCCTATTTTCACTTGAGATAATCGAGTGCACCCAAATGGATACCTTACTGATGGGCACCTTAATGATAAACGATGAAAAATGCAACTGGTTTCATATCGGGGAGTTGCATAGGAAAAAAGTTATAGGGGTTGAAATTCACAAAATCGTTATAACAAAAAAACTATTGCACCTATCTCGATGGATTCAATTGCATTTTGAAGAGGGCAAAAAATAATACATATAGGTTTTTGCGTTTTTTTCGCAAATCAAGTTAAGGGGGTGAACTACCCCTATGTATGTTTACATTTAATCTCAATAAAACGGCAGTAATTCTTTTTTTTAAATTTCTTCTCCTAGTGATACGTTTTTTTTTAAATTCTCAACATCTTCATATCAAACGATGGATAGATTTTTCTCGAAATTACATTTTCATAATTGGTGAAAGTGATGGAACCAAAAGTATACGTCCAATCTTAATGGTTTGTTTTTTATTTGAAAGCAATTTGAGACTCTTCTAGTTATACTTAAAAGATTCCATTTAAGATTTATTTAAACAATGGATTTTACCTAATTGAGCAAGGAAAATTGAAAAAAATGAAATTTTTCCGTTGAAAATTCTACCACTTTATCAGTTTTTTATTTTTTGTAACTTTTTACGGTATTTATACGAATCACATCCATAGTTTGAAAGAATTCACTTATTAATTTTTTTCCGCCAAAAATTACAGATTGGATAACTTTTACGGATAACAATTTTTTTTATTAGTTAACCCAGCAAACACAGTTTCAGTACAGTTACGAAAATGTTCTGTAACAGATGTTATATTGGATGTAACATTTATATCACAGGCGCCGTAAATGAAGCAGTGCTTGTTTTCAAATTTGTCATCCTCTTGGAAAGTCTTCGTTACGAAACAGTTATAAGTAATAATTATGGAAAATATTGAGCACATAGATGTAACTGTTACAGAACGCAACATGTAACATACTCAGCACAAAAATGTAACTAATCTGAAACTTAATACATAGCATTCTCAGCACATCGATGTAACTAATCTGAAACTTAATACATAGCATTCTCAGCACATCGATGTAACTATTCAGAAACAGAACAAGTAACTTTAATGCGTCATATTCGTAGCAATGATGTTCAATGTTACGCCATTATTACACGTAATTTACTTACACAAAGACGTCATAAAGAGGATTTGTTTTATAAATGAATTATATATGTGCTTAAATCATACACGCGTACGTGCGAGTGAAAATATCATTATTGATACACAAATATATATATATTTAATATATTTAGTAAGTGTAGTATATTTCGTGTACAGTGAACATTTTTGGAGGTAAGTTTCAACAAAACACTAGTTAAAATGATATAAATATATACGAGTATGTGCCAGGAAAAATACGCATGTATATATCCCAGAATATTTTTCTAACCTCTTTGGTTACTTGGCAAAAAAATTATTTTCAGCTGAACGGACGATGCTCTAGCCAGGGTCCTCTTCAGAAATTTTATTGTAATTATTCGTTTTTTTACTTTCGTTTGATATTTTTGTGATGTTATCACCAGTTTGCGATTTTTCTATGTCGGCGTAATTAACAAATTTTCTATGTCGGCGTAACTAACAAATTTTTCTATGTCGGCAATTAACAAATATAAAAAACAACAAAAGATAAACAACATACACAGCCATCGATATTCACAAAATGTTCATAAATTTCCACCAAAAAAAGATTTCTTTGACGCCGTATGACTAACCTAAAAAAAAAATAAAAAAAGGTGAAATTGAACACGCCGACATAGAAAAATCGCAAACTGGTGATAACATCACAAAAATATCAAACGAAAGTAAAAAAACGAATAATTACAATAAAATTTCTGAAGAGGACCCTGGCTAGAGCATCGTCCGTTCAGCTGAAAATAATTTTTTTGCCAAGTAACCAAAGAGGTTAGAAAAATATTCTGGGATATATACATGCGTATTTTTCCTGGCACATACTCGTATATATTTATATCATTTTAACTAGTGTTTTGTTGAAACTTACCTCCGAAAATGTTCACTGTACACGAAATATACTACACTTACTAAATATATTAAATATATATATATTTGTGTATCAATAATGATATTTTCACTCGCACGTACGCGTGTATGATTTAAGCACATAACCTAAAAATTTATGTGGAAAAAATATAGAAAATTATCGACATCACAAGTATATAACAGTAATACGTAAAAAACACGTCACACGAGCACGAGATATTTATATGTACCCAAGACTTGTAAACATGTTACGAATTGGCCCGGTAACGATTACAAAACATTGGTATATTACTGTTTAGGAGGATTGAAAACATAACAAATACGTATAGCTTGTTACCTAAAAGTACCTTGTAACATTGATGTGCTAAATCATACGTAATTGTTGCGTTGTAAATCCTACTAAACAGTGATATACCAATGTTCTGTAAATGTTACAAAGCCAATCCATAACATTTGTATGTATCATGGGTGCACATAACAATTTCGTACTTGTGTGATGAAAATTGTACCTGTCGATGTTACATATTTGTTACGTCCATAATTTCTGTATTTTTTTCATCACACAAACAGAGGTAACATAGAGGGTTATTGGTTGCATCAAATTTACATATTTCATGAACGTATTTAATACATAACGCTCGGGCATATCATCTCCATCACATTTATGTGCTGAACAGCAAAGTTCCGACTCTGTGATGACTATTATATGATATATTGGTTATATTTTTTGTTACGTAAAAGTTCTGAAAATCAACCAAGTTGTGTTTGCTGGGAATATTGAATAAACCACAAGACGAATTTCAAAAATATCTATTCCTAATATTTTTCACAAAAATTTAGTAAATACTGACGTATTTTCATAGTTATCATAACTCCCCCCCCCGCCCCTTACCTGACGGCGTTATCTGGGAGTCACCTCTGTTCAGTCTGTGACTCGCTCCCAAAATTAGATTTGAAATACGACGTAGAAGCAGTGATAAAACTGCGATCGCGGAATATATTCACCGCAGTCGGCTATTTTTCTTTTACACGACGAAAGAAGTCACTTACAATTCGAGACTATTTAAAACGAAATTGCAAATATTAATCAAAATGAAGATAAATCCTTTCAACGTTATTAGAATGCTTCTCGCAACTTTTGAAGTTATGCGTTTACCGGATTCGCCAGTAAATAACGATGAAATACAGTTGAAAAAAAACTTTGAAAATATTTTGTTGAGTGCAATGATAGAATACAGTGTTTTCGAAATGGTAGAAGAAAATTCTTTGCATTTCGAAGAACCGTTTAAGGATTGGGAAATGGAAATTGTTGAAGATAAAGAATCGGCAAACGCCCTGTATGAACCAGAACTTTCGCCTGATACATGCACTCGTGATAACGAAGTTATCACGAGTACAAATCAATGTATCTTACGAGTACAAATTAAGGGCCGTTGAGTATTGGCGCAGCGGGAAGAAAGGAAATTTAGGTTTGGGCCGTGTTAAACAAAAGTTCAAGAAAGTGCAATCTATACGACACAGCCCAGTCAATAGGTAGTTTTGAGGTGAAAAAAATAAGGAACATGGGATATTTTCAGGACTGGTAGGGGGGTGTCTCCTGAGTATAAATCCAGATTGGCGACCTCTTATCGCTATCAGGGTCGCCGCCATCTTGGAAAACGCGTTTCGCTCTATATCTCGCGAACCGTCCACTTTACGACGAAATGTGTAGATACATTTTTTATACATAATTAAATTCCCCATCTTTTTTGCCAATAACTTTTTTACGTAACATCAATATTTTCCAAGTTATAACACTTACAAAACTATTTCTCCGAATATCTCCCTGAGCGTTTATTATTTCGCGAAAAAACTTATCATCAAACTTGTAGAGCCTCAAATTCTCTACATTTTTTAATTTAACCTTTTTTTCCTATCATTAATACCTTCAAAGATATACCGCGTTTATTGCGCGAGGCGCTGCAAAATCTTCACAAAACGCGCTCTATAAGCAATGGATATAATTTAACCTTAATATAAAAAATAGTGAGAAAGTATATAATCATTCATTACAGCATTTACCTGAATGAAGACCGCCGTATTATTGTCATTTGTATTATTGTATTATTGTATTTTGTATTATTGTCTTTGCACACTCTATTTTTTCCAGGGTCACATTATTATAAGCATGTTACTTAAGCGTTACAAAGTCATGTTACATTACTGTAATGTTACTACGTTACACCCCATTAACGTTACATAAATATGACCAAAGGTACACTGACATTGTTATAAGCATGTTATGTAAACGTAACAGAGTAATGTTACATTACTGGAATGTTTCTACGTTATACCCCATTAACGTTACATAAATATCACCAAAGATACACTCACATTGTTAAAAGCATGTTATGTAAACGTTACAGAGTCATGTTACATCACTGTAACATTACTACGTTACACCCCATTAACGTTACATAAATATCACCAAAGGTACACTCACATTGTTACAAACATATTACGTAACGGCTACAAAACTCTATTACATTACTGTAACGTCAAAACGTTACATACCAGTTATGTAACCAGCATATAACATATGGTACATAACATGTTACTTCCATGTTATATAACAGCTATGTATCACAAGAATAACATTGTGACATTACCTGTAACTTCCATGTTATATTGCCGCAATATAACGTGTACAATGGGTACCTGCGTCGACCGTTATTGTGCGCGTTTTGTGGAGATTTCGCGGCGCCTCGCGCAATAAAGGCGGTATATCTTTGAAGGTATTAATGATAGAAAAAAAAGATTAAATTAAAAAATGTAGAAAATTTGATGCTCTACAAGTTTGATAATAAGTTCTTTCGCGAAATAATAAACGCTCAGGGAGATATTCGGAGAAATAGTTTAGTAAGTGTTATAACTTGGAAAATATTGATGTTACGTAAAAAAATTATTGACAAAAAAGATGGGAAATTTAATTATGTATAAAACATGTATCTACACATTTTATCGTAAAGTGGACGGTTCGCGAGATATAGAGCAAAACGCGTTTTCCAAGATGGCGGTGACCCTGATAGCGATAAGAGGTCGCCAATCTGGATTTATACTCAGGAGATGCCCCCCTACCAGTCCTGAAAATATCCCATGTTCCTTATTTTTTTCACCAAACAGCACTTTCAAACTACACTAGGACCTCGATTTAATGGCCCTCGATTCAACAGACAGTCCCCACCATGTCGCATTTATCGATCGGTTTTTCGCGTGGTGGGAGATGGTGGGGGACGCTTAAAGTCTCCCCGATCAGGCCCGTAGCACAGAGTGCCGATGCGCAGATACAGCATGGGCGGGCATACGCATACCTCGATTTAACAAGGTGCGATGCGGAGCCGGTCCCGCCACTGGCCGTTAAATCGAGGTCCTAGTGTACCTATTGACTGGGCTGGACAGTTGCAGCGGTGGGCCCACAATTTGAATAAGGGGGGGGGGGGGGGCATACAAAGAAAAATTAGCACAAATATGTGGTTACACTTTCGAAAATTTTAAAGCTGCTGTGGATGCTGGTTTAATAGTGCATGATTCCGATTTGAAAAAAAGGCCTTACATGCTCGAAAAGAAATAGGACATACTGATTTTCGTTTCAAAGCATCTCGTACGTGGATAAACTCATTCAAAGCAGCTCATCGTATCGTATCGAGAAAAATTAATAAATTCATTACATCCAAAACAATTGAAGATGGAAAAGTCTTGGAACAACAAATTCAAAAATTTGTCTCTGACGCAAAGCAAAATATTAGAACGTACGGATTGTCAAATACATTCAACGCAGATCAGAAAGGCTTCCAACTAGAAATGCAATCCGGAAGAACTTTAGCAGAGTCGAAGGAGAAAAGCAAGTACAATGTCTTGTACAATCAGTCTCTTCTACGACCCACAGTTACACTATTCAGCCGACTATATCAGCTGACGGCAAGCTGCTATCTCCTCTATTTTTGGTTTTAAAAAGACCAACTGGCAAGATTGGTCCAATAGTGGAGAAAACGCTTTTCAGACCAGATAATGCGTACATAGAAGTATTCAAGTCTGGGAAGCTTACTTCAGGTATAAATTACACCCACTGTTTTTGTATAGACATTTTTTTCGAATGAAAAAATAATACGTTTTTCTATTTTTAGATCATTTTAATATTTGGTTGCAGCATGTATTTTTCCTGAAAGTTGGTCCAAAATCTTTATTACTGATTGATTCTTAAACTGGACACTGTCCCCAAGCTGTACTTGACGTGAAACCTTCAAATAGAGATGTCAAAGTAATGATTATACCTAAAGGAACTACCGGAAAAATTTTGTGAGACATTTTTCTGATAATTGTCTTTTGATGAATTATGTTATTGATTTGCATTTGAGAAACAATATCATAAAGCTGCAGTCACTCGTTCATAACAACTGTCGTCACCACGTTCTATCGATCTTTTCAAATATTCTTGGTACAAAAGTGGTTACATACAAGAAAAACCAGCGAATTTTGAAAATCCTGTACACTGTGCATTTGGAGATTCCTGCAACTCACACTGTGAAGTTCCAGGATGTGAAAATGTTGCTATTGTTCGCTGTTTCTGGTGTAAAAAGTCGTTATGTTTTAAACACTTTTTCAATGACTATCATTACTGCAGTACTTACAACGGCTAATAGAGCATATGATTATGTATTCGCTTCTATTTATTGCTATAGTGATTATTTTGTTAGACTGTTGACATATTATCAATAAAAGATACAAGCATATTGTACGCTCTCTTTTTTTTTACTTGACTACGCAGTTTTTCTATGCATCATCCTAAAACTTGGTCTTATCTACCGAAACGAATATGTGTAAGCGCTTATCGTATGCCCATATTATCTCATTGCCAAATATAAATCAGTCAGAATTATCGATAAGTCAGATATAAATACTTTTTCATCGAAAGATCGATCTATAAATAAGTTGGCTCCTAGTTAAAACCGTTCAGTAAATGCTATGTACGTGATACGGTTGTGGTAAATTTAAAGAAAAAACGTATCACTAGGAGAAGGAATAAGAAAAAAAAACAAGAATTACTGCCGTTTTTTTGAGATTAAATGTAAACATACATAGGGGTAGTTCACCCCCTCAACTTGATTTGCGAGAAAAACGCAAAAACCTATACATATGTATTATTCTGTTGCCCTCTTCAAAGTGCAATTGAATCCATCGAGATAGGTGCAATAGTTTTTTTGTTATAACGATTTTGTGAATTTCAACCCCTATAATTTTTTTCCTATGCAACCCCCCGATATGAAACCCGTTGCATTTTTCACACTGAAAAAAAAGTTTCAATTCTCCAGCGGACTGGTATATCGCTGAGAGTAGTTCGCTACTGTACCAATTAAAATAGTCACATGAACAGTGCGTATCGCTACACGAGCCATAACATTTAAGTATTCATACGTTTGCTACAATAAAAATACATATGGCTCTAAACAGGATACTTCCAGTTATTAGAAGTAATGTTTTTAGCCCATACAGTAACGATTCTTTGTATAGCTGTGACAGGTATGCGTATCGATACGAGCGCGATACTCAGGCCGATCCGGCAAAACTTCTGGCCACTGAACTCTACTAATACTGGAACGTGCGCTGCCGCTGGTAGACCGTATCGAGAGAGATAGCCACGAACGACGCTTGTTGGTATCTTCGTCTCTGTCTGTACAGTACAGTCAAAAAGTTTATTCCTCGATTTCAGATCTTGCTTATATCGGAGCGTCACCGAGGTATAGATACTTTTTTTGTTTGTTTTAATTATTCCAATTATTAGTCGTCAAGTCTTCTTCTAGATACTTCCAATTATTAGTCGTCAAGTCTTGCATTCCTCGTGCGTCATTATAGTTATATTGAGAGAAAAAAAAGAGCATTGCCTCTCAGTTTGCAGTACACTCTCGATAGAGTAATATAATTCAGTGGGATAAACTTTTTGAAGCGCCTATACAACACCTTCAAGTGCGCGTGCGTCACACGATCAGACAGAGAGAAAGATAGTTTGCGAGCTATCTCTCTCGATACGCTGCTTCTCCATGTGCAGTATAGCCAGCGCACGTTCCAGTATTATTAGAGTTCAGTGCTTCTGGCTAAGGGCGCGATACGTTCAACGGACTGCGCGATCCCAAAAACACAACAAACAACAAAGGCCTTCAAAAAGTGTCCGCTAGAGTTAAACAGAGAGAGATGGAGGTCATTTGCTCTCTCTTTCTAAGAATTCTATTGGCTGTGACGATTGCTGCGTAGAGCGGGCTATAGGGATGTATAGTAGTGTATAGTAATACAAGAGCCCCCCGTTACCCCCGTATTATACTGGGACTATATACACCAGGATTCGACCAGGATATACACTGTCATCGCTGCCGGAGATATTTCTTGTTTGGCTCCCTCAGCGATACCATATTCTTCGAGTAAGTGACGTATGTCTTGAAGAATTGTTTAGTTTCCATAGCTTGACTGTGGCGCCGCTATCGGCTCAAAATACATTCTGGCTTAGGGAACCAGAATTCTCGCTATCGCAGGGACAGATTTTTTTCTCAGTGCATCGTTTATCATTAAGGTAATTATCCATTTGGGTGCATTCGATTATCTCAAGTGAAAATAGGCGAAACCTGAAAAGTACCCCTCGGAGGTCTGAACTTTAAAGGATAATTTCACCCCCTAGAAACGTTTTTCCGCCGATAAAAAAAATACGTGTGTCTCTTAGATTTTGATGTAGAATAACATATTTGAATTTCGTCAAAATCGAAGGACGTCAGCGGAAAGACTTTCCTTGTAAGAAGGAAATCGATATTTTGACCGGTAAATGGAGAGGACGCGCATTTATACGCTACACATCGCCGAAGAAGATAATTTTAATACAACTTACAATTAGTTTTAATTCCTGGCACATAAAGAGGCAGCGAAAATTCTGGACCGTATTCACCCTCTCAAAGACAAAGACATTAACGATTCAAGAGCGGTTCGAACGTTGATTTCGGCAAAAATCAAATCCGATCGAATCAGTCACAGCAGTACAATAGGGAGTACGTCGAATAAATCGAATAAATCGAGTTCGGGAAGATAACCACGATCACGATCACCGGAGATCACCATGAGTACCGATGACTGTACCGAAACTGTCGAGCAGGGTATTGCGGCGACTGTAACGCAAGAAAATAAGCATTGCAGTCTGAAAGACCTGTTGGCGATAAAGAATCGATCAATGTACCGACCACCGAAGGTGGAAACAAAAATTCCATCATAAGATTTCCATAGTTGGTCCAGCTTGGTAGAGCGAACGAATTTCACGGAGGCTCAACTTCGAATTCTTGTACGGGATACCTGTGCGATAACACTGAACGGTATGTAAGAGTAACGCTATGTACGATAAATATTTGGAAACAAATGAGCATGAGTCTTGCTCAAGTGGAATGTTTATTTACTCTTAGGAAAAGTTCGTCTGGTCGATTACAACTTTGAATCGTTGTTCATGTCGGAAGTGTATAATTTTGCAATGAAGACTACCGAAGACTGGACTATCAGCGCGAATATTCTCAAGAAGCAGATGGTAAATGTGTACCACCGGAGCTCATTTTGCACACACGTCGAGCGCTCGCGTGGGACTGGTCGAGTGCTCTGACCACTGACCTACCCAGGCCCTATACCCGATTTCTCTACAATAATCCGTACTTAGTTCCTTCTGGGAGACCTCATTCTCTACGCATATATAACATCTTTAGATTTAAAAAAATTACTGAGCTGTAACATAAGCTACGCTATATGTATGTGATTTTAACATAACCTACGCTATATTTATGTGATTTTAACATACCTTCGTATACTATTCAACGTATAACGGTATATGATTTTTATAATTTCCCGAAATTTGGGTATGTATAAATTTCAATACCGCACCATTCTTAGCGATCGTTAGTTATCGTATGTCCCTCAAAGGATAATTGAAAGATGCCTCAAAGATTTCATGCACAGCTATATACACGGACGCAATAAAAAAGTCACCTTAACTGCAATGAAATTTGGTGCGTCAGACGACTTTTCGCCATCATTCAGACACCTTTATGTTCTCTTTCACGCTGCTGCTTTTCAAAAAGGCTCATATGCCTCCAAACAAGCCGCCATATGCGTTGTCTGGGGGACAGGGCATTCAAGTTCAAGACTATCCTTTATCGGTGATTCTCATATTCATTTCCAATCACAAGTATTCCAGGTAAATAAGATAAATACGCATACGTTATAGATACTTCTATTTCGTAACTTCTTTTACAATCTCAGTATTAGATAATGCTTAGAGTAATTAAAAGTTTGAAACGATAACAGTAAACAACTATCGAAAATCTGAACGTAAAAAAATCGGATTAGTCGGCTTGTTTGATGATTAAAGACAAAGGCGTTGATTTGCTTCCTGGAAACGAAAGTAAGACAACAAAAAATGAAATTACCAAGGAACTGAAATAAGTTCTGACGCTCAATTTTCATACGGTTGTTAAAAAAAAAAAACATTTTATGACGATGACGATTCGGATCAATAATACATGAGAAGAAAAAAAAAAGTAAAGGGTGGGGGGAGGGGAATACAAAACAATGAAGAAACACCATTAACTGATATCACTAGGGAAATTTGAGCACTTTGGCGTTTTACACCGTCATCAATACTTCGGTAATTTGCCGATTTTACGGCTCTTTTATTTCTTTTTATTTTTTTTTCGCTCGTAGACGTTAAAATTACTCTCGTATAACCTCTCATTCACTTTATCCTGCTATATATTATAGAATAGTGAAAGATGTATAAGTTTTTTCTTTTTTTTTTCACGCCGTACAACATGCATTAAACTAGATTCGAATGAATATTATATATATATATATATATGTATATTTATATAGATATATATAATTAACAGACTCTCATTCGCAACGTGTAGGGGCACTAGATATTCTGGTGTTGTTGAAAATCAAGTTGACAATCATATACCCTATATCTTTCTATACATATTTACTTAAATTAATTTTTCTCTTGTTTTTCTACCTGTATGAGGCGTGTTCGCGTGATCGTGAGCATCGCGTACTCATTCGTCGTTGGGTATTATTTCGTGTTTATTTTTTGTTTCTTATTTTTTGGAAATGTTTTATATTTTCATACAAAAAAGAAAAATGCATTATGACTATAAATATGGGATTAGACAGGTAGAGCTGTTGTTTTGCTGGTGTCAAGAAAGTGGCTCGCGCGTTGTGTTCGGTAAGAATAAACACAGCAAACCACCTCCTGTGAAAAAAAAAGATTCGAGAAAACAAAATATTAGATTTTTAGAAAGCAGAAAAAAAAGGACGATAAAGTTTCCATGGTGTGTCGACGCGATGAAAAAAATTCATAATGTGACAAAAAATAACTGACCGATGAGGAGAGCTGCGACGATGAAAGTTGGCGCTGGGCAATACAAGTCCAGTAGCTGCGCTATCACGAGATTACCGATAATACCACCGAGGCGAGCTGCAACCATCGATATAGCGATACCAGTTGCACGTAGATTCGTCGGGAATACTTCGGTTATCAGGCAATCTAATGCTGCGTTACCGCAGCTTATTACACCGCTGAATGTCGCCGATACGATGAGATTCTGGGTCTTGTTGAACACAAAGTACAAACCAACCGCGCAAGCACCCGACGATAGGGTACTGAAGACTGCGACAATGAAACGTAAAACAAAAAAAAAATGTGCGACAACCGTGAGAAATTTGTTTATCGAGTCATTCCAATGTTTGTTTGTTAATTAAAGACACCGTCAAAGTCCGGTGAATCGAATACATATTTTTAGAGCAAATCTGTGGAAAAGTTATGAGGAGTCTGGAATAATATTTATTAGAAAGGCGATTATTATTATTCAATGCGATTCTCAGATGGAGAATATAGCGATGTGTGATCCATCACGCTATTTTTTAAATACTCTCTGCGTATCTAAAGGAAGAAATAGGTATAAAAGTTGTAGACCGATAGAAGGTGCTATTTTCGAGAAATGAAAAAAAAGATGCCTCAATGTAACTTCCAAATGACATATTCAGAGTGTTCAGCGTTTTTTGAATATTTTCCTTGATAAGGACATTGAAAATCCAGAACTATATGTTTCCACGTTATTATGTTGTAATGAATATTTTTCGATTTAATAACCGTATAGAATTATAGACCCATCTCTTTATTACCCGGTATATCAAAGCTATTCGAAAAGTGTCTAGCAAAGTGATTAATGAATTACTTATAACTTATATAGAGCATCGAGGAGCCCTGAACATAGCTCAATTCGGGTTTCAGGCAGGAGTTTCAACAAGCTCAGCTATAAGAAATTTAATTACGAAATCTGGAGCAGCATAGTTTTCGCGCGAGCGTGCACAATCTATGAAGTGATTTGAAAAGGTGGATCGCAAATAGTTGATCAATCAATATAGCGCGCTGTTGGCGCTACATTATGATATCCCATGAAGATAAATACTGGGTGCGAATCCTTTTATCGTAAATAATAAACGATATCTTTAACACTAATCTTCGGGGCCAGATACTATGCGGATGATGCTACGCTATTGAGTAGAACTTAATCCTGGCGTGACTTTATGAGGAGTGTACAAACAGATTTCGGGGTGCTTAGAAATTGATTCTGAAATAAGTATCTCCGCATATAATGGAAGATTTATATGAGTATATCTGATATTATTTTCGAACGCTTTTGCTTATTAGATCTCTGTTTCTCTACTTAGATCTCAATAAACTTACTTAGATCTGAGTAGATCTAATAGAGGTCTAGGTAAGTCTAAAGAAATCTTGGTCTACCGGAAATCTAGGTAGATCCAACGGAAATATAGGTAGATCCAACGGGAATTTAGATATATCCAACTGGAATATAGGTGGATCCAACGAAAATATAGGTAGACCCAACCGGAATATAGGTAGATCCAACGGAAATCTAGGTTGATCTAACGGAGATCCACTTAGATCTAACGGAGATCTAACAGAGATCTAGGTAGATCTAGGTAGTCTGAACGGAGGTCTAGGTAGATCCAGTTGAGATCTAAGCAGATCGAACGGAGATCTAGGTAGATCTCACGGAGGTCTCGGTAGGTTTAACAGAGATGTAGTTAGGTCTAACAAAGGTCCAGATGCATCTACTATTTTCCAAAATTCAGTTATTAAAAATAACTAAGTAAGTTTAAATTTGATCTACGTAAATCCTAACTTTTTTATCTCGTGAATAAATATAGGGAAAACTATTTTGTTATTCCTTTTGGCTACTATACTGATACTACCCCAGACCTCGGTTAGATTGAAATACACAAAGAAAATTTCATAAACGAAAACGAGGAGGAAAATAGTTGTGGTTGTCAAGCCCTTAGGCATGCCAAATCATCAAAGTATCTTTGAATAGTAATCGATAGTCAGTGTCGATGGAACCGTCATACAGACTGTGCTGTATAAACACTAAGTTAACCCTTTGCAGCATAGTGGGACACCAAAGTCCCACCCTTTTTATTCACAACTTAATGCTTTCGAAGTAACATCCACGAATCTTTGTACTATAATAGTAGAAGCATCGTGGAATGTGACAAAAATGATGATACATGCAGTTACGCAAAATTACAAACAATTATAAATAAATAAATGTAAAAAATCGTTCATTTTTTAGAAAAAAATCATTTTCGAACGAACTTTTGGGTAAATTGCAACCAAATTTGGTACTCGGGAGTTTTGGGGATCGCTGATTACGAATTTGAGGTTCATTTTAAAAAATTAAAAATGGCGGATTCAATATGGCGGATGAATTTTCGAAAGTTCATTGGATTCACGTGAAACTAGTTACTCGGGGGTTTTCGGGGTCGCTGATTACGAATTTGGAAACAGTTTATAAAAATTGAAAACAGCGGAACCAATACGTCGAAAGAATTTTCAAAGAGATGAATTCTCTGAAATTCTATCATCTAATTCTTAGCTCACTCTTAGCATTACCCACAACTAACGACGCGGACGTGGTAAGCTACTAGTTGCTCTTTTTTTAAATTTTTTTGTTTTTTTGTTTTTTTTAAATTTTTTATTCTTCGTTTTTTGTATTCTCTAGTTTTGGACAAACAATCCAACTAACTTCGTTATAGTTGTGGGTAATGCTAAGAGTGAGCTAAGAATTAGATAATAGAATTTCAGAGAATTCATCTCTTTGAAAATTCTTTCGACGTATTGGTTCCGCTGTTTTTAATTTTTATAAACTGTTTCCAAATTCGTAATCAGCGACCCCTAAAACCCCAGAGTAACTAGTTTCAAGTGAATCCGATGAACTTTCGAAAATTCGTCCGCCATATTGAATCCGCCATTTTTTATTTTCAAAAACGGACTTCAAATTCGTAATCAGTGACCCCGAAAACCACAAGTTCGATAGTTTTCGTAAAAAACCGATCGCCGGAAAAATGTATGCCGCAAAGGGTTAAGAGACATGAATTTTTTATAAACTTCGATTAGTACGACAATTTGAAATTACATACTAAAAATGCTACCGAGGCATTATATGAAAAAAAAAAAAAAATTATATCGAAGCAGAAGTGTCTTTACTGCGGATTGAGAAGGTTCTTTTTTTTCATTTTCTCCCGGTATTACAGTTTGAATATTACTCGAGGATACTCACCCAGGAAGAACTTGCGTCCTAGACGATCCATACCGAGAACAGCGAGTATATTAGCCGGTATTGCGGATGCGACGGTTATCAGGGACTCCATGAATACATTTGACTCAATTTTGTTGGTGCACTCGCGTTCTATACTGTGAGATCCATTGTTGACAACGTAATCGGTGACCTGACATATCGAGGCGCCCTGATTCGGATGATCGCGGTTGTACTCGTCGAAGCGATTGAACAATTCCGGAAACCACATCATAAGACCGTAATAACCGATGTGAAATGTGAAATTTATGATAATGGATATGACGGTGAAGCGTAGAATCGGCGAGACAAATAGCTGTTTACTATTGTCCATTATGTCGCCGAGCATCATCTTGTACTTGTTCTTCTCGGGTGAACCGGCCTTTACAGGCTCCGGTTCGCGGTAAAGGTCGTCAAGGATCAATTCCTTCACCTGAAATCGATGAAAGTTCCGTTCGAATTAAGTACCACCGTCGCATCGAGGACAATTATTTACTTGACGTGAAGAAAAAAAAAACAATAGAGAACGAAAAATAATATGGAAAATCGTAGAGAATTAATTCACCGTGTAGGTGTCACGTGGTTTTCCAGTGTTAATGGCATAAATCCCGCGGAAAATATTGAGGGCTTCGTCATATCGACCGCGTGATAATAGATATTTCGGGGACTCTGGGAGTAGCAAAAGCAGCCCCGCGACGATGAAAGAGGGAACAGCGCAGATCAGCAGGAATATTCGCCAAGAGTTGTACGTGAATGCCATACTCGTAATACCAATGTCGTGAGGGATGATCAACCATGCCAATCCTGATGTAGAGGAGATGAAAGAAAATGAAGATAACAAATGAGGATTAATTTGAGCGTAAGATCGATCGTCGTACATTGTAAATGATGTTGATATGAAGAAGGAACATTTTAAAGACACTTACCAGCGACGAAGAGATTTCCAAGGGTCCAGAATGCCGCCATGAAGGACAGCATAGAGCCACGCTTGGACTTGGGCTGAAATTCCGCAAAGTATGACCAGATTACCGGTCCGCTACCACCGAGGCTGTAAAATTTACAACGAATGATAAAGAATTAGCAATATGTAGTTAGTGAAACATTAAACTCATTGGTATGGTTCGTGTACTGGAAACTCGAATATTGGAATAACGAAATTTGGTAACGAATCTTTTTACCTAAATGCTCGAGTATATCGGTAAAGTCAGGCAATTTGACCACCATTTCCAGTCTACGAGAAATGAGATTGGGACGAATCGTTTATCGAGATATGTTTGGGATTATTCATTTTTTCAAATAGTATATCTCCTACTCCTCCAGAGTGGATTCAGGTACAGGGATTAGGAACCATGCATCTTGAGATCATGTGAGAGGCGATGATCCAGGATCGTTGGTATAGTAGGAGATGCTGGAACTTGTAGAACATTCGGGGCAAGTGCATCAAACTTGAAAGTTAGCCGATTTCGAAACGATTATTTAGATTTTTTTTCGGTATTCGGCTCCTCATTTAACAGTTAACACCTCGAAAACTCATGAAAATCATCTGAGGACTGAAAACCGGGCAAGAGAAATTACACGCTTAGGCCTGAAGCGGGCTCCAGTGGCATATTTGCAAACTATCAATGACTAATTTTCTAGGTACAGGCACAAAAATTATCGTTATATAGGGTTTTTTTATCCGTCGATAGTTAAATGGTCAAGTTTTTCAGAATCAAGCAAAAATCCATTTCTGTTTTAGATTTCTCGGATTTTAAACGAATAACCTACAATTCTAATATTAAATTTGTATATTTTCGGGCCATTAGGCTCTGGATGGAGGCCTTCAAAATTGCCGGTTCAAATTTCAAATCATTCGGTTTAATAGTTTAGAAATGGCATTAATCCAAAAATTTGCATGCACTCTATTTTACAGTCAGAGTCAGTTAAACCGAGCTGTCACATACTCTCAGAGGAAATGTTTCAGGCTATCATACTTCAGACCCAAAAAAAAAGTTAAATTGTGCCACACTTTGTTCAAAAATAAATCAAGTTGAATATTTTTAATTTAATAATACTTTAGAGTGAATTTCGCTTGTGAAGCTATTCAGAACGTTTGACGGAGGAGCACTTTTTCATTAAATGTACGGAAAAAATGTTCTTCGCATATTGTCGCAGTTACCTTCTTTCGTAGGCCTTTATTTTTTCGGAAAATTCAATTTAGTATCATCTCTACTCCCGGGAAAAAATTATTTAGATCTACGTAGACCTAATGTAGATCTGCGTAAATCTCATTTAGATCTCCGTATATAACGGTAGATTTACGTACATTCGAGTCAACCGAATATTATGTTCGAACACTTTTGCTTATTAGATCTCCATTTATCTACTTGAGTCTCAGTAGATTTAGTTAGATCTAACAAAGATCCAGGCAGATATAATTGAGATCTAGGAAGTTCTAGGTAAATCTATGATTTTAAAAACTCTAGATCTACGTGGTTCGAAAAAATTACTACGTGGATCTAAACTATTTTTTCTCAGGCCATTGTATTAAATTTAGTATTATCTATCTAGTATTGTCAACAAATTCAATATTATCTACCATTGATGGTTGAGTTTCCAATATACAAGAATCCCAATAATTAATTAAATCAATTGATTGAAACTTACGCAGCTCCGTTCAAGAAACGGAAGAACATGAATAGTTCATAGGACTGGCTAAAACTGGATGCGACGATGCAGATGGCGTTCATGAAGGAGATAGCAATGAGTACCTTGCGTCGACCCAGTGCATCGGCAACTGAGCCCCACGCATAGGCACCCGCCATCATGCCTATGAAGATGATGGAATTGAGCCATCCCTTGGCTTGGGTATCGAGCTTTAGATCACATTGTGCACTCGGCAAAATAAAGGACATAGAAATTACGTCCATCTCCTCGCTCGTGCTGACGAACCCGCATACTGCGAGCAGGAAGTAATGAAACTTGCCATACTCTGAAAAATATAAAGGAATTTTGTTTACATTTTTAAACATTAGGTACCCACCTTCTGAATGGTACTTCGAATGTGAAAAAAAACTGCGAATTATAAACTTGCACATGGCTTTAGTATCATTTTATTTTGTTCCGGAATCTTGCGCTACGAGTAAGTAGGTTTTTCAATTTTGGAACTCCTTCTAGAGGAAGCTTTTGGACAAAATAATTTTTTTTAAATTCCATTCAGTAACAAGCGTCATGCCTGTATTTTTATAGAAATCCAGCTGAAATAATTGGAGAAATTGGATTGGAATTGATTGGGCAATAGGAAATATCAAAATAAGTTCCGGAATCAAAGCGAACGCCAACATTTTTTCGTAATACCAATAAAATACCAATAAATCTTCATGGCTGCTTTAATTATTTTTATACAAATTTTAGTTAATAAGAAAAATTCTCCACTAGTTTTCGGATTTTCAGACGTAGTAAGCTCGAGGCTACTATATCAATTTTATCGTGAAAATCTAAATCTTACAAGCTTGGAAAGCTTGTGTCGATATTTTCCAAATTCTGTACCAAATGTCCTTCAAAAGTACCCGATTTATCAAGGGAGTTTTTATTCGATAATACGAAAATTACCACACAAGTTTATACCGATTTTTCCAAAAAATTCATAAAATCTGAACCGCAGAACTGATTTTCATCGAACTCAATAGCAAACCGTGTTCAGTAATGGTACATTTGTGTAAAAAATTTTATACCGCTAGTTGGAAAACTGCAAGTGCTAGAATCTTAAGGAGAACGGCTATATTCATGCGGGAGGGAAAAATCGGGGAAGTGTTGCTTGTGGGCAGGGTTGCCGGGAGGGCAGCGTGCGAGAGACAGGTTCACGTCACAAGTTCCCGAGCGAACATTGATATATGCCGAGAGCTGTTTTATTTTTACAATTTCTCAATAACTATGTACAATTTACATGAAGCATTTCGCTCTTTGTAAACTTCTTACCAAATATGTAGATCTGGATCCATTTTCATTAAATTCTTACCATTTTTGTCGTAGTTATGAAGTATTTCATAAGATATCGTACGATTTTCCTATAGTTGCTCATGAAGTTCAATAATTAATTACAGGACAACCATGCAGACGATTGACTTGAAATATTTTTCAGATACGCGATTTCTATGGACGTATATAATTAAAAAATTTCAACTCATTCTCATCATTTTTGGCGAATGTAGCCACGCTCCTTGACGGAAATTTTTGAAAAAAATCACCTTAAAATTTATATCGAAGAAGAGGATGCCATTTATTAAGTGTGAGTGTGCAAAAAAACTCTAAAACTCGGTACAAAGTTAATCGATTTGCTTCTATCGTTAGTTCGTCTCGGCAATGTTCTAATGTAATTTGTGTAAAATGTATTGTGCACGCGCTTCTAAAGAGTACACCAGTGATCATTATTTATTACCGGTATTGAGATATTGTTTAATTCCTTCTGAAATCCATCATCCGATTGTTCGAGCAACAGTTTTTCTTCGTTATTATTTTTGCCCCATTATTTTATTGGATGTTTTTGAAGAAAAATAAGGAAACACAAAATCATGTGTAATTATTGACAGAGGGAATAATCAAAGTGCCAAATTATGTTGCTTAAGCAATTGAAAATATTAATTAAATTTGACTGCATTATTTTCCCCAAGTGTTCGCAAAATCTTCTATAGGTGAACATGTATTGATCAATTTTGGTTTTCTCATAGAAAAATCATCGTAAGTGATGAAGAGAAATTATCAAGCAATGTATGAATCATATTTGTAGGCGTGCTTTGTTCTCTTTAGTTTCACAGCCTACAACCTTTGTTTTTTTCATGTATACGTATTTTCAAGCCTCTGAATCTGAATCTTCTTTTTGGTTTTTTTTCATACCAAATTTTTTACTAGTAATTTATCAGCATACCTTTATTTTTTTTTATGAATCAGGGTATCTGAATTACAGGAGAAGAAAATTTTCAGTTTTTTTTTCATGATTTACAATCATAGAATAAAATATGAATTCATTAGAGTAATATGAATTCATTTCAATATTAGAAATTCAGTATTTTTTCTGAACAAGAAGCCATCCATATTTCGATCATATTTTTTTCTCATAGTCTTCAGGTGAGACATATTATATTTTCGGCAGAACTATAGAATAGAGAAATCGTTCGATTAAAGGTTACACCAGTTCATCAATTTTTTGTACCGAAAATTCTTGACAATATTTTACGGATCAAATTTTTATTATGGGAATAAGCTTGCCGAAATAAATTACTCGTTTCCAAGAAAAGACGAAAAATGCATCAGCCAATTCAAAAAACTGGACCAACTCCTCAAGGGTTACAATTTGTTAATATTTACGTTGAATATTGAGTTGAATATTCTGAAAATTAAAATTCTGAAAGATTTCAAACATTAAAAACATGGCAAAAGCTTGACAAAATTTGCTTTCTATGAGGAAAGCAGAAAATATTTGAAAAATAATATCATAAACCCGAAAGTATCTGAAAATTAGCATTAACTATTAGCCAAACTACTGTGAGTTTCTTGCTCTTGAATGTAGAACGTTTTCCACAAAAAATAAATTATACGGACGGAGTCAATGAGCTAAACTAAAATCAACCCAGAAATGAGACATCGCGCATAATATTAACGCAATAAGTATGTACGACAAACAAATCATTTAAAATATTAACATGTTTGCAAGAATTCGTCGCAAAATACATGAATAAATCGGGCTATTTTCTCGTTGAGCTCCACGTGACACCGATTTGTACAGACACGTGATATTTGTACGAAAAATATCGCACAAATATGCCGGAAACATAGAAACTTCGGGATACCAGGATTCTTCGTGGTGAATGGATAAAGTTTACAGAATTCAACGTACCGGTAAGTTCGATGGCCTTCTCGAAATCTGCTTTGAGGTACGATCCTTTCTCGGGGTCTAGGGTTTTGCCCTTTGACCCGATACCTGTACACAAGTTTGTCATTTTTATATTTTCTACGATTCTCCGTGTGAGGCAATAATTTTCAAGCACAAGACAATCATTGTTGAACCTTTATTTCAAAAGGAGGTAACACTTTACTTATAACATTTTTTTTTACCTCTTAGCACGAGTTACAATCAATTACAAGTTATAATCAAAACAGATCGACTTACGTACCGGCAAGTTCTAGGTCCTTTGAACCGCAGCCGTTTAGGCGATCGTCTTTTACATCACACTCTGAGGAACAAACGACAATAACAATAAGAAAACCATCAGTCTTTAAATATTTTCACATCAATGACACCGTGTCTTATTTCTCTACCCTTTGAGAGGCAAATAGCTTTTACTCCTTCTTGCTTGCTCCTGCTTTTTTCAGCACTATGAGACAGAAATATGTATCGTAAATTTCAGTAATCACAGCAGATCCAGATAATATGGATTTTAATAGATTTAAAATTAAATTTTTAAGCAATTTCTGCCCATTAAAATTAAGAGCCCCGGGACTTTTCTTTCGAATCAGATATTCGGCTAATGGAAAACCGAATATAGTCAACAAATCCACCGGAATTCATTACGATAAAGTAGAAGCAAGTTCGGACGTTATTTGATGTGATGTATATTGATGAGATGATACAAATTTCGAACACATATGTCGCGTTGCCATTTGGTCAATCAGGCTGAAACTCATAGGGAGCTTAGGTTGACCGGACAAATCTTAAAACCAGTTTTCTACTATTAGGTTTCTAGTAAATCATTTTTTTTATACATTCCCGTCACGTGGCAAAGGTGTCTGCTTGATATTTCAACTTTAATCACCGACAATTTATTCATCCTGCTAGTTTATTCACGCTGAGTGTTGTTCCATGTGATTAAAAAAAAAGTACGTGATGCATAAAACTGATTAATAGTTTACTACTCTAAACTACTGGACAATGCTTCTGCACTTTTAACGTACATTTTGAGATTTGAACCAAGCCAGTGAGAATAAGTGTGTTGTAGAGATGAAGGAGCGGAATTTCAATGCTATGATATGGTAACTATTTAGGGATATAATTGGAAGGTATACTTTTCTAGTTTTTGGTGGGGTTTGAGCTCTCCAATGTTCTCGACGGTGCGCAACTTGTTGGTGTTTATAAATAACCTTATAAGCACCAACAGGTACCATTTGCCGCTATTCACGTAGTATTAGGAAATCGCCATTGATGTGAACATTTTGGTAAGTACTTGATCAGTGTCATATACGTCAATGCATCAAAAGACGCAGCAGCGTTTCCGAGCCAAGTGTTTACAAGAAAGTTGTAAAGATAATGACATAATCGCTAGCGATGAACCGGCATATTCAATATTGCACCATTTATAAATCTACCATAAAGTAACATTACAAACCCAACACCTATATCATATTAAAACTCTTCAAAATACGAAAGTACATTCACATCCCGAAACAAATTATAAATCTACCACAACACAGGCCTCCGGAAACAACTCTACCAGGTATAACAATGGCAAAGCAATGTTCTGTTCACCAACGCGTTGGTCCTATGTCCAACAAAATTCAAGTCAGTCATTCACAGAAATAACTGACTGTAATTATCATTTATAAACGCAATTTGTGAACTTTATAAATCAGTATAATGTCGTACACCTAAACCCCAAGAAACCTTCCTTATCTGGCTTGGATCCAACGAACGCTAAAATCCTTCCTTGCCCCTTCTTACCCGCACATTAGGCATCCGGGACTTCACACACCAATGGTCCAATATTTATAGAGGATACACATTCATACATTTATGAGTCATTATTTCGGAGAGACGACACTCAGGCGAACCATACTCCTCAATTTTAAACCAGTCCTAAACAATATCGTGCTTCTCTCCAAGTCCAGGGCATGGGTAAATAATAAAGTCCCTGCGTTGTTCTCCCTCCTATTTTCTTTAGGCGTCGGAACAGTTCGTATTTGCCCTGGTTAGACCCGCAAGAGTCCCGTCCAGAGCCCACTATCCTTTTTCGTGACCGCTTTCTTGCCTGGCCGACCGAGTACCATGTTGCACAGTCCATTGGCCGGCCCATCGAGGTTGAATATAGGGTTTTTGCAAATCCCATTTCGGTCATTCACTCGTCTAGAGACATGGTACATCCTCACAGAGCTCCGTGTATGGGAGTAAGATTCGATACTCTGAGAGATCTGGGAGATAGTTTCCTGAATACACTGTTCGTAATAGCACTCCGTCGTGCCATGCAGCCTTGAACATGGTAGCTCACACTGTAGCTTGAGACGGCTTTCGCGCAATTTGGCTTCCCAGGCGATGGGTGGGCCATGTCCTCTGCGCTGGTTTTCACATTCATACATACAGTCCCTATAGGGTGACTGAACCAGTGAATGAACACCTACCAGTGAATGAACAGGCTGTGACGAACCGAGGTATCACTACCTGCGGTCATTGCAACACAACAGAGTCATCAGATTCCAGAGAGTACGCCGACTCTTGCGACAGTCACTCTCTGGAAACTCGAGCAAACCGCGCGTCAGCAGATTCCTCTTTTCGTCCTCGGACTCTTGCTACCTTACCATATGACCTGGTATCCGATCCCTTGCATCACATATGTTCACATATGATGCATACTGCACATGACACATACTTGCATCCCTTGCAGATTTCGTAAACCCCTTTCATCACCAGATTTCGTAAATCATCGAAATTTCCATCCGTCGATGATTTCTCAACTCATGGGTTTCGAAATCATCGAGACCTACATCGATCGATGATTTCTCAATCCACCCCCACGAGACCCTTGTAGCCGGACGCCCAAAGCTAACGAGGGTTCTCTCGACATATTATAAAATTAGTCTTAATACGACGCTCTTAGCAATCGGTCGAGAGATCCCGTTCCTTAGCGGCAAGTCCGTTCGCGTACTTAGGTTCTCGCGGGCGTGATTGACGTGATCTTCTCAAACCCTTGTTGTAGACAAGTGTATAAGAACTCATTAAGTGAAGGAACACCTTAGCGGCGCTTCACTACCTCTGTGATATAATTGTTCGTGCCAATTACCTTAGCGGCATTGCGCGTCAGTGTATCATAGAGTATAACATTTGTAACAACTTAAACTATTATTGTAAAAGTGACTGATCGATGTGTGTTCTCGAATAAATACATTCGTGTGAAACCAGCTGTACTCCTTCATTGCATCACAGCCCATCCGATCATCACGAACTACAAGCATATACAAGGTGAGGTGCTACCCAGCTTAAATAGGACAGAGAATCCATTCGCCGGGGCCTTTGACTTCAGCGAATAAAATAATAATAATAATAAGTTACCACGGGATAAATAACCCGTGTGTAACAAATTGGTGTCAGAAGTGGGATCTTTTGTCCGATAACTCACCCTTAGTTAATTCATAAAATTTTTGGAAAAAAAAAATAATTCAATTATTAACATCTAAAAACTGAAATGGCCGAAGATAATTCTCAACAATTGCTTATGTCACTCTTGGAGCAAACAACTATCGCTGATAGGAGAAAAGAAACTAAAGAAGCTGCGCGAAATTTACCGGAATATGACGGTGGAAAAAAATCATTGTCAAAGTTTCTCCAGCGAATCATCGAGGAGTTTGAACAACTCGATAACGCTGATGAGACCTTATACCTGAAAGGGGTTAAAGCCAAGCTTACAGGTGCAGCACGGCACTCACTCGAAGGACGCGATATAGGTACTGTTAATGCACTCATTAAACATCTTAAAAATAAATTCTCACCTGGGAGAAGCGCAAGCTCCTATCTAGCTGAGGTCAATCGACTTAGTATTAAGAAGGATGAGTCGGTGCGGGAGTACGTCACGCGCACGACAGAACTCATGACACGAGCGAGAGCGGCTGTGAAAGGCGACCGAACCAGAGAGGAAGCTAGAAGCAGTCTCAACGACCTTGAAACCCAGGCATTGAGCAGCTTTTTGAGAGGCTTGCCTGAAAATTTTTATTATTGCATATGTCATCATAATCCAGCTACTCTCGATGCCGCCTATGATCTTGTAATCAACGAGGTTAGAGAAAGACGTAATCGGCGCCACGCCATTGGCTCAAAAGATCACCGCTCGTCGCGCACTCGGAAACGTGATAAACGAAAATCTCGTAAAAGTAAGAAAAACCGCAAAAGGGAACGATCCTCGAGTAGTTCAGAGACAAGTTCTGATAGCAGTAGCAGCTCCGACTCAACGGAATCGTCAGAGGAAGATCGGAAAAGCAGCAAGGTATATGCTGTTGACAGTGACCACTCAACCGATGGACGAGAAGAAAGATATCGACGATGGGAACCGCGAAACCGTAACTACGGCTACAGAAACAGATACTACTCCCCAATGCGCCCCTGCACGCAGTGTGAGGGAAAAGGTCGCATCCCGTATGAGAAACAAGAACCTCGAGAACGCGTGAGAACACCTTCACCGTACAATTCATCTCGAGCTTCATCAGCCACATCCACGGAGTCTTTAAACTTCGAGGGCGCTCGCCCAGATCATCGTGGAGCGAGCGCAAAGAGCGAGAGAAGTCGCGAGGAACCGGAGAAAAGGGACATCAGGATCATGACAGCGAAAAGAGAGAAGAACAAGCATGTTCGCTTTCACGAAAAGGAAAGAAACAATGCTTCCTCAAAGAAATTCCATCTGTGAGGGTAAAAATTTCCTCACCTCAATTCAAGAATGGGCACGCAGAGTTCATCGTAGACGGTGGCTCATCCCTGAATTTGGTACATGCCAGTGTCCTGAGCAGAAATGTGATCATAGATACACGCGACCGTCAGGCAGTGAGAAGCGTGCACCCTGAAAATATTTGGACGAAAGGGACAGTTCTTCTCGACGTTAGAAAATCAAAGGCAGTATTCCATGTATTCGAAGGAGAACCATTGTCACGAGCCGACGGGTTGCTCGGCGCGCCCTATTTACACCAAGAAAAAGCTGAAATATCATATAACCACGGGACACTGGTCACGGCAAGCGAACCAGTCACACCAATCCCTTTTTGCAATCGTGAAGAAATTGACTCAGTTCTAGGAGAATACGAAAAGTTAAAGATCCATCTTGAAGGGCGCAGTAGAACGCAAGTAGCAATCAAGGTCCGCAATACCAATGTTTACGACGGCTATCTAAGGCGCATCGACCTTGGGCCACATATACACATTGGAGAAGCCGTGGTAAGAAATCACGACGGCACTTGTTATGCCATAGTCACCAACACAAGCCACGAGCCAGTTGACATTGAATTGCCAGCACAAGAACTCGAGCCATATGAAATTGGATCGCACCACGCGCCCGACTCCGACGCCGAGACATCGAGCGAGCCATGTACTACAACGAAGTCAACAAAGAATAGAGTGAGAGAAATTTTGCAAACCTTGCGACTCGATCATTTGAACGAATACGAGCGACAACATGTGCATAAACTCGTTCAAAAATTTCCTGATATATTTTATTTAAAAGGAGACCATTTAAAAGGATCAACACGCGTCGAACATGAGATCCCCACCATCGACGACAGACCGATACATACCAAACAATATCGTTATCCAATGGTACATCAAACGGAAATTGAAACACAGGTAAATGGACTGCTATCCAATAAAATTATCAAACCTTCACACTCACCATACAATTCACCACTATGGATTGTGCCTAAGAAAGCGGATTCACAAGGTAACAAGCGATGGCGAATGGTAATAGATTATCGACAATTGAATGAGAAGACCATTGGCGATAGCTATCCACTACCGAATATATCTGAAATTCTCGATAGACTAGGGGGAGCGAAATATTTTTCGGTATTTGACCTTGCTAGTGGTTTTCACCAAATTAAGGTCGCCCCGAAAGACAGTCCTAAAACAGCTTTTACGACTCCCCGAGGACACTACGAGTTCCTGAGGATGCCGTTTGGATTGAAAAATGCACCGGCAACATTCCAACGCCTTATGGACAGCGTTCTATCGGGTCTTATCGGCACAGAATTGTTTGTGTATTTGGACGATATAGTCATCTTTTCAACATCCTTACAAGAACATCGCATAAAAGTCGAAAGACTCTTCAGACGACTCCGAGAAAATGGACTATCTCTACAAGTAGACAAATGCGAATTCTTGAGAAGGGAGGTCAATTATCTCGGACACATACTCGGAAAGGACGGAGTGAAGCCCGATCCGAAGAAGTTACGGGCAGTAGAACAATTTCCGGTACCTAAAACACCGAGAAATGTAAGAGAATTTCTTGGACTCGCCGGATATTACCGGAAGTTTCTTCCGAACTTCTCTGGAAGAGCCAAACCGCTTTCCGACCTCACAAAGAAAACAGTGAAGTTTCAATGGACCGACCAACATCAAAGAAGCTTCGAAGATCTCCGCGATGCGTTATGTAAGAAACCCATATTGCAATATCCCGATTTTAGCAAGCCGTTTATACTTACGACTGACGCGTCCGACATTGCAATCGGAGCGGTGCTGAGTCAGGGAGATACAGTGGGTCAAGACCTACCAGTTCAGTATGCCAGTCGAGTATTGAACTCTGCAGAAAGGAATTATTCAACAACAGAAAAAGAGTGCCTCGCAATGGTATACGCTGTGAAATACTTCCGACCGTATCTGTATGGAAGAAAGTTCACTCTTGTAACGGACCATCAACCACTAGTTTGGCTACACTCTGTGAAAGATCCTTCCTCGAGATTAATGAGATGGAGACTGCAACTGGAAGAATATGAATATCAAGTTGTCTATAAAAAAGGAAAAACGAATCTCAACGCAGATGCTTTGTCGAGAAACCCTCCTGCAGAAAGTTTTCCATTAACACCCAAGGACGAGACGGAACTCCAGGTTGAGGAAACAACCGAAAAAGAAGAGTCGAATCAAAGTACGATTGCCAGTAGAATACGCAATAGAGGTCGAGCGGCGACTAAAACCGCCTACCATGATCCAAGTTCCTGGGAATTATCAGAAGAAGACGAGGCAGTTATTGACGACGCGCAACCTCCATTCACGGCTTCTCCAGGCGTTACTACCACCGAGAACGAGGAGGAAGAACTGGAGGAAGAAGAAATGAATACGTCCACACAATCGGATCCACGAGGTTACCGCTTTGATACATCGATTGCCATTCAACGCGGTGCGCATGGCCTTACAATAGACGAAGCAAAAGGAAAATTACGGAGGCTTTCGCATGGACTTCCTCAACCGATCGCTCTTCCTGAACAACTGAATCAAGATCTTGACGAAGACTCGGAACCTAGCGGAAGGGAACTTACGTCTGAACAAATCGAGTTCCTGCAAGAAACTCTTAATGACAACCCAGAACCCGCAAAGGAAACCGAAGAGACACATGATCAAACTGAGAGAAATGCAGAAGTAGCTCAAATTAATAGAAAATCAATTATCAGCGGAAATCTCTTGAAGAATCAGACAAACAGAAGCAGTAGAAGAATCTCGACAATGCCAACGCCAACGAGAGGCGAACGACCTGAATGCGGATCTACTCCTCGTAACGTCCGTTTCTCAGTAGAAACTGACCGAACTACGGGAAATACGCACAGCTCTCTCGTTGAAACTGAACCCATCTTATCATCAGACTCATCAGACTCATCATATTCATATTCGTCAGAAAGCGAATATACAGATAGCAGCCAAAGCAGCGAATCTGAAACTGAAGAAAATTCTTCCGAGGAGTCGACAATCATCAAAACTCAAATTATCCTTACGCCAGAGCAACTCACATCTCAGAAAGGAATTCTCGTGCATTTTGTGTCAGCTGACGGAGTGATCTGCCATCCTATCGGTCGGCAATTATGCGATCTTGGCTATATCGACACTGAAATGCTCTCACGAGAGCTAAAGAGGGAAATGATCGTACTCAGCGATACAGGAAAAACCAAGGTCATTAGCATCGCTGCTACGAGGGAATACTACCAAAAGCTTACAGTCGAAAATCTGAAAAATGCACTCGAGAGCCTAAGAAAATTCTTAAGGGCTGAAAATATAAAGGAAATCCGAATAGCTGTTTTCGGCGACGGCCACGATGAAATACCGCCCTATGCATTCAAAATCCTGTTGGAAGAGACATTCTTTAAGAGTGCCTGCAAAATGACGCTGTGCACAGGCAAAATAGAGACGCCACCCACCGTAGAGCGCCAAGAAATTATCCGGAAATGGCACAGCGAACACATTGGAGGGCATAAGGGTGTGAAAAAGACTTACGAACGTCTGAGACAACGGTACCAATGGAAAGGCATGAAGAACGATGTTCAAAACGCCGTACGATGCTGCCATAGTTGTCAACAACAAAAATTGGTTCGAATAAAAACCAGAGAACCAATGGTAATAACGGATACACCAGTGGCTGCATGGGAAAAAATTGCCGTGGATATACTCGGACCATTACCCCTCACAAAACGAGGTAATCGTTTCGTTTTAACCACCATCGACTTGCTTACAAAATTTGCACGAGCTTTCGAATTACCGGACATGAAATCAAAAACAGTAATTCGAACCCTCGACCGCGAATATTTCGCAATACACGGCACTCCACTAGTTTTGCTCAGCGATAACGGGAAATGCTTCGTTAGCCAACGAATGGAAGATTTTCTCAAGGAGAGAAAAATCCACCACGTCAAGGCCACAACCTACCACCCACAAAGCAACGGAGCATTAGAAAGAAGCCACCAGGAAATAGCCGACTACCTGAAACATTATATTGAAAAGGAAAATGAATGGGACGAAATTTTGCCTTACGCTATCCAGTCACACAACGCCACAGTACACGAGTCAACAAAATTTACACCATACGAGATGGCTTACGGGAAATTAATGAAAACGCCAGACACGCTCCCGTTAAAAGAACACCTGCCAACGACGACTCGGTACATGAGCGATATAGTGCACAGACTTGATGAGCTGGCAGAAATTGGAGGCAATAACCTAAACGACAGCAAGCACCGAGCAAAACAACGACATGACAAGAAAATCAACGCCGTGCAATATGAACCAAACCAACTGGTCTATGTCCTAAGAGAACCGAAATTGCACAAATTCGATCCTTATTATAGAGGGCCCTACAGAATTGCCAAGATACTTGACCAAAACACCGTCTTGGTTGATAAAAGGGATGGCCAACTAAGCCTTACACACATGGATAACTTTAAACATGCCCATGTAACCGGTGACACTCCACCCGAACCGGAACCTAAGAAGAAAAAAGGCAGGCCCCCAAAAATCCACACTTAATATAATAAAACAAAGGCTCCGGGGACGCACTAAGAAATAATCAATACACCATTGACGGTCGGATTCGATGACACCTGGAGATAACATCATCAACACATAAGGTAGCTACGTCTGGATGAAGCATGGACCACCGGACCATGTTCAATCTGAGAAGGGAGGGCTGTGACGAACCGAGGTATCACTACCTGCGGTCATTGCAACACAACAGAGTCATCAGATTCCAGAGAGTACGCCGACTCTTGCGACAGTCACTCTCTGGAAACTCGAGCAAACCGCGCGTCAGCAGATTCCTCTTTTCGTCCTCGGACTCTTGCTACCTTACCATATGACCTGGTATCCGATCCCTTGCATCACATATGTTCACATATGATGCATACTGCACATGACACATACTTGCATCCCTTGCAGATTTCGTAAACCCCTTTCATCACCAGATTTCGTAAATCATCGAAATTTCCATCCGTCGATGATTTCTCAACTCATGGGTTTCGAAATCATCGAGACCTACATCGATCGATGATTTCTCAATCCACCCCCACGAGACCCTTGTAGCCGGACGCCCAAAGCTAACGAGGGTTCTCTCGACATATTATAAAATTAGTCTTAATACGACGCTCTTAGCAATCGGTCGAGAGATCCCGTTCCTTAGCGGCAAGTCCGTTCGCGTACTTAGGTTCTCGCGGGCGTGATTGACGTGATCTTCTCAAACCCTTGTTGTAGACAAGTGTATAAGAACTCATTAAGTGAAGGAACACCTTAGCGGCGCTTCACTACCTCTGTGATATAATTGTTCGTGCCAATTACCTTAGCGGCATTGCGCGTCAGTGTATCATAGAGTATAACATTTGTAACAACTTAAACTATTATTGTAAAAGTGACTGATCGATGTGTGTTCTCGAATAAATACATTCGTGTGAAACCAGCTGTACTCCTTCATTGCATCACAGCCCATCCGATCATCACGAACTACAAGCATATACAAGGTGAGGTGCTACCCAGCTTAAATAGGACAGAGAATCCATTCGCCGGGGCCTTTGACTTCAGCGAATAAAATAATAATAATAATAAGTTACCACGGGATAAATAACCCGTGTGTAACAAGGCTTAGTATTTTAATTAAATGGCAGAGATATGATTTTATTATTATGAAGAATTTTGTATTTATAATGAAGTGAAAATTCTAAAAAAACATCTAGTAGTGATATTATTTGACGCTGTGAAGGATTTGCGATGCTATGGATTTTTTTTCGTACTTGGGGCGCATATTCATAAGAGACGGCCATGTTGTTATAACCAACTGACTGTGCATCGAATACCAGAATATTCCATATCACCTGGATAAATCTTTTTAAAAGATATGTAATAATTTTTTCAACGTTATACATTGCTAAGCTTCAATTATATTAATTAATTTTTGATGTGTAAACATCTTAGCGCTCGGTCTACGGTAGGGGCTAGCTGGGACTTCGAGCGTCAGATGTAAAACTTCGACCGTCAGCGTAAGATCCGTGTCTATGTGAGCGCGTGAATGTGTGTGTGAGAGCGCCACACGGTGGGGGCTAACCAACACTTCTATGTATAGGACATCGGCGCCGCGCAGGCGTGAGCAGCGTACAGCGCGCACCGTGGTCCGTGTGAGAGCCCGTGAATGTGTGTGTTTCGACAGCTGATAGCTGATGGTACGGGCTAAGATTAAGGAGGTACGACTAGTTCTTTGGAGTCAAAAAAAAGTCTAAATTTATTTTACCCACAGTTGTTCTGATTTATGTTTATTTGCGTTGATTATTCATATTATCGATTATAATGTGAAAAATTTTGTGGTAAATGATTAATTTATTGCGCATGAACTAATAAAAACTGAAAAATTAGATTGTCAACGACTCGATAGTAGTCTCCATCATAATAATAATGACATGTCTACCACAAAAACGGACTAAAAAACATTTTTTAAAATCAGCCGAAAACCTATTAAAATAGACTTGAATTACCTCAGTGGAATTAATACGATCGGTAGAATGATAATTATACATATAATTGATACGTGATAAATAATAAAACTCCATAAATAACATGATGGAATTTGAAGTAAACACTTGGCAACGTCGCATTGGCGATGCTATAAGTTGGTATACGTGACCAACGAAGATGACTCTATCTTCGTTGCTAATATCAAAACAAAGCTAGGTTATGTTCGCCGAAACCCATCAGCTGTTACTCGCGACGTTGCTAAGTCTGTGGGTGCTATTTGATCGTTCTGAACATTTACAACCGGAAATTGAAACTTTTTTATGATGTAGTGCCAGAACTACACGGTGAAGAGTAATTTTTCAATTTTTTACAATATCTATTATATCTAATCTATCAAGTTTCAGTTTTTCAACGGGTGTAGTTGGATACGTGAGCAGCAAAACCGTGATCACAGCACTTCCGGTTAACCGTCTCCATAAGACGACGTGCTTTAGTAACTCAAACTGCTCGACTTTGCAATTTTATTACGAATAAACTAAACGGTTAATATAGCTCAAATTTTGGCAATAGGCGCATAAAGTATTCGGCAAAAAAATATAAAAAATTCAAGTCCGTCAGTTGGATTCTTCATACTAGTCGTACCTCCTTAACCAATGCACGACCTCAATTTTCCCACACCAAACTGACGCGAGCTCAAATGTTTACACATCAAATTTCGTGAGTTCCAACGCCAACTCACACGTTTTTATCAAAAACCCAATATTGTTTGCGATATATGGCCGTTTATTCACTGGTCCAGCTTTTTAACCTATTTCCAGTGATTGAACGAGCGTTGAAAAGGCTTTTCATAACCTCAAAACGCACGAGTATGCGTACGTATCTCTGGTTCCATTGTACGTTCATTCACTGGAAAGATAAGAGTTCATTCATTGGAATTTTTGTTCATTCACTGGGGAATTGGTAATTTCGTTCATTATAATTTTTTTATACAAAATCCTTGCGAACAGGGCACTTCAAATATTTTTTTTTATATTCTGTGAACATTGTTCTATAAGATCTAATTAGCTCATAAAGAAATTCGTAATAAGTTAAATTATACGGCTTTATCGAAATAGAAAAAAGGCTTATGCGTTTATTCACTGGTTCAGTCACCCTACCTATATTCTATATGGATGGCACCTCACCACAAGTTGAGAGATACGTTTACCATGTGACTGTGATGGTAAGATTTTAAGCAATATTTACGGCCTCCTCTATAAGTGAATTTTCAGGGCAACCACAGGGCAAAACATTCAAAACATTAAATAAATCATACATCATTATTTAACATCATTTATACTCGTCAATATCAAACTGACACGGATAATGCGTCTTTCCAATGACGATCAGCTTCGATACATCACGTACTTTACTTATTTACCCAGCAACTCGGAATGTATGCCAAATTGTAGCCGTTGATGAAATTCCTAATAATGCTTGGGAATCGAAAGGAATTTATGTGATGTTTTGATGAAATACTCACTATGATTGTGCTTTGAATCGGGTTCACCTTCTACCATTCTACGATGTCGGCGCGGTTGGGAGAATCTGGCTATCGAAAGTAGTCAAAGGACGTTCCTGCTGGGACGTACAACAATTGCGTTTCGGGAATTCGAGATTTCACGAGGGTTTTGGCGAAATTTTCCTGCTGATTCTGCGCTGCTCTGCTGCTTATCGTCGGCGGGGCTAGGTTTTGCGCTCACACGCGAGCTGAAACGACATTACAATAATTCAAATAATTAAAATAGATCCAGATCACCATGAATATGTATAAATATAGACATCTATCGGGTATGCATACAAAATTTTCTACCCAATAGACAACACCCCCCCCCCCCGCACTTAATCTTTTCGGACATTTGATTATACTTTAAAAATGATCCAAAACATCATCATCATCATTCAGCGGAACTATATGGTTATAATTACGATAAGTCGACGTATCATCGTTGATGCTCTATCGCGTAAAGATTTTGATAATTATTCAAAGATGATAAAGTATCTGTTGGCTAGAGTTTTAATCACTACAATTGTAGATACAAGTCGTGTACTTGGAGCCTTGATATCATAGCCGCAGCTTGTCATGGAAAGCTATCCCGAGTCGCGGTGTCTTTCAATAAAGTTACAACGCTCCAGTATAAGCATGAGCGTGATGGCAGGCACCGTGGAGCTCTGATAGTAAGCATGCCCTCGCTGACTTACCGAAATGAATCCAAACCCAAACACTAATTGTTTTCAATCTGGGCACTCTTATATATGATCGTTTGTAAGCTCAACCCAAACAAAGCTAAACATAGTAATCCTTTTCAAACTCGACACCTATTATATAGGTCTCCGATTCTTATATACTGTGGCGAGATATTTATATAATATAGATACAACACGTTTCGCATCTACTTGAGATATATATACTAAGGGTACCCACGGCTCGAGCACTACACACACTCGCACCCAACCTAACCGCCCAACAAATACATGTTTGGGCTGGGTTGAGGTTGGGTTCCCAATTCTTCTACACGGTGGTGATGGCGGTAGCGTGATATTTATATAATATGGAGAGATACTTGGGTTTCATGCGGCTTGGGCGATAAACACCCTTGCTTCCCAGCCCAAACCCGACCTAAACGGCCTGAACAACCTCAATAACCTTTTAAACCTAAACAACCTCAACAACCTTTTCAAGCTAGACACTCCTTCTATAAGGCGTCAAAAATCCAAACCTGAACAAACCCAAATAAATTAATCTCTGAAAATTATGGACACCCTTTATACACGTTTTGATCCCTAATTCTTGTATACGATGGCGGGGACAAGATATTTGTATAATAAAGAGATATGTTTATGAATTCGAATGGTGAGAAATGACTCGTTTAAATTTTAAAGTGTTGACAATAAAAAGTGCATTTCTCATTAATAACGCGATGAATCGTAAAAAATTGCCCCATACACGCATACATGTATACAAAACTAAGCACCGAAAAACTGTTTTGACGTTTTCACAATTTAAACGACGAGCGCTCAATGAATTGCTATCACTGAGGGATTATTTCAATACGCACCCGGTCAAGTAGGGTCAATTAGTTATAAACTGTGATAACGGGCGTGGGTTGTCCTCGTACTGCAATCTAAGACGCAACACGTTTCGCATCGTCTTGAACTCGAAGATTGACAATAGAGCCAGTGTCCAAGACATTATATTAGTCCATATCGAATATTGAATCACGTATAGTTAACCGATAATGATGACAAGGGTGCAGATTTTTTAAAATTACTCTTATTATCAAAATACATAATTTAATTATCTTCTAATAGAATATATTTTGATCAAAATTATTATTATTTATCAACCATTGACGTTATCTTTTTTGTGTTTTGTTAGAAAGGATTGACCAAAATGATGAATTTAAATATATCCATTCGTGTGACTGTATTAGAATTACGTTTTTTCGTTACTTCATGTTTGACAATTTTCTTTATTCCCCGGGATAAAAATGATTATTTCTTTAATGAAATAAAATTTGACCAGCATACAGGTTCGAAAAAAATCAATATGCTAATTCTAAAAAAAAAAATAATCATATTATGGATTCTGGGAGTAATCAAATTCTATATAAATTCTCAAGAGTGTAAAAATTGAACTTTTCGTAACGAAATCCAAAAGTTGAAACATATTAAATGAAACAATCGAGATGAAAATGTGTGAAGCACTTAAGGCCGTCCTCTAGTTTCTCGGCTGTTTTTTTTATGGCTTTTTCAATAATTTTTTTACGGGCAAAGCATCGAAATAATCAATCTCATTATTTTTGCATAATCTTTATTAACATTTAAATAAGCTTTACAAATTTTTTGAAGTCAAAATATATAATAGAATAGCAGTTATAGTGGCCGACAGGAAGACATCAAGTAAAAGAGGTGCTTGACGGTGACCAAGATTGCGGCTGTTCTGCTTATCCGAAATCAAAAAACCAAACGGCATTTTAATCTTCATATTCAAGACTAGCGATTGAACTAGAGTGAATTCTAAATTAAAAAAATTGACTTTTTTATACACTTTTGAAAATTACATTCTATTGTTTACTCATTTTTTCTTAAGTTTTTCGCTCGTACGAAAAAAACTACCGAAGCAATCATGATAATCCTAGTTCAATCGCTGGCTTATAACATATTAAAGATGCTGTATAAATTTGAACAAGATCGGTGCAATAGTTTCTGAAATATCGTGGTTACCGTTTCGAAAAATGGTGTTTCGAGAAAAACGCGTTTGAACTGCTATTCTATTATATATTTTGACTTCAAAAAATTTGTAAAGCTTATTTAAATGTTAATAAAGATTATGCAAAAATAATGAGATTGATTATTTCGATGCTTTGCCCGTAAAAAAATTATTGAAAAAGCCATAAAAAAAACAGCCGAGAAACTAGAGGACGGCCTTAACGAGAGTAAGACCTCGGCTTCTGAGCGAGAAGAACCCGATCAAATTACTAACCAGCATCGTAAGACGAGATCGCCTGGCATAAGGTTGCCTTTCAAACACAAGAGTTCCCACAATTCTATTATATGAGCGCGCTAATACACGACTGACTCATTTTACGCTCCAAGACTTTTTGCGCACATTCATTTACTTAACACCGTAGCAATTATATATGCATGGTATATTCATTCGAGCGAAGCGTCAAACCCTCACGTCAGTGCTATTCACTCATGAGTCTCGGCCAGCCTATAGGGATGTGCTGGTCGTACATTTGAGTTGAAAAAGATACGAAATTTTCAACAATTATTCCGACAATATTTTTAAGAAGAAAGTACACGAATTAGACGAATTAGACACTAACGAGAGTATAGACGTAATATTATAGAAAAATTACAACTATTAATTTATGTTCTGTACAATTTCAGTAAACTAAGAAATTTTGTGGAAATTGACAGTAGTGATGGATCTTTTTTTATGTTTATTACATATTCATTGTACCGAACCAAGGATAATTAATTTATTCTTCTCATAAAACTATCGGCAAAGGAATTTTTGAAACATCAGTATTTTTAAAGTGACTGGATGAACACATATTGCAAGTTTTCAATCGCATTATTATTGCCCGAAAACTTTTCTGCCTTATTAAGGAGCACCTTATACCTAGAGAAAAGCAAAAAATCGATTTTTCGAAAACGATATTTGGAAAATATGTCTACAACAGAGCGTGCATATACTGACTCAAGAACACGCCAGAAAAAAACACGATCACGCGCACTATCGCCAGGTGCTAGATATTTTAATACAATCTCAAAAACCATAAATACTTTCGACATGGGTATTTACGACGACCTTTGAAATGTGGAAAAAAATATTTTTTGTGTAAAATGACTCAAGAGCCATCTGCAGAACATTTCACACTAGTTGTATGCCAAATTTCAACTTGATAAATGCAACCGTTTAGGAGTCAGAGTCTCGTTACGTTTTTTCGGTACGAAATTCGACAAACAGTAAAAAAATATTTATCAAGCGGAATCGTTAAAAAAACGGAGTGCTCTTTGGCCATGGAGTTGAGGAATCTATGTAAGTAAAAAAAATTGAACTTATGGACATATTAATTTACACTTGAGCGTTTACAGGTTTTTTTTTAGAAGCTCCATTTTGAAGATCTGAATTGGAACTATTGCAAAAAATATTGCATCGGTGTTTACGTTAAATTTATCTATTATAGTCGATATACAAGGCGGGTTCTGGATCAAAATGCAGAATCATGCTCACGATGACGCCATTACCTCGAAATTTCTAGAACATTTGATGAATGACGTCATCATTTCAAAGTTCTAAAAAGCACTATGACGACATCATTAATAGTAACAATCGGCTCGTGTCTAGCGTCCAGAGTGCGGAACGTACGACCTGCGGTACGGGGCGTGTGGGGGAATCTAGTGCATTCTCGCTCTCTTTACCTATCCCTTACTCTAGATTGACTATTATAAAGAATTGAATCTTCGATTCTTCATAAAAGGAGTAGTCAATCTTTTCGACTTTTTTTCTAGATCTTTTTAATTGATAAGCCTATACTTTCTTATTGTTTTTAAACAGCTACCAAATTTTAAACTACCTGATATCAAACGATTCCTCACGTCATAACGGTTGATGCCATGAGACCCTATGCATTTCGAGGGTGTCTTTACGTTGTTTTTATCTCGCAAAGTAGGTAATGGATCTTGTTAAAAATTTTCAGATACACGGAGTATACCTTTATGAACATTCTGTTAAAATTCCAGGTCGTTGTCACTTTTTTAGGTTCAAGTAGAACCTCCTTGAATTATCTAATCGTTATCGCAGTACTTTTAATACTTGCAAAATGATTTTTTTTTTTTTAATGACAAAAAGACGATCATTCCGTTGAAAATCATACTATCGATTTCACAAGACCGCTGTTTTTCGAGAAATTAATATTTAAAAACGTGGCGAGTTTACTTGATTTATTTTCAGAATAGTAAATCTGAAAAGAAACTCTCAATTATGTGGAACCGTTTTTGTTTTTTTATTTCTAAATATTTTATTTTGGTTCTTAAAAAACTCGAAAAAATTGTGCTTTTGCATCACTGATAAGGTGTAGCCTCTCAAGAACTATGCAACGTTGAATATGAAAAACAAAGTTATCTGCGCTGCTTATGTCTTGCTGAAAAAGCAAATTCACGCAACATCCAGCTATTAATCCAATATGTGGTCTGATGTTTGCTTCTTCACAGATCTTTGTTTTCGTGATATGAAAAATTCAAGATTTTCATAATGACGCGTTTAAAGACTTGAAACGTCGAGAAAACATATTTAGAAAAAAAATGTCCTTGGCTGTGTCCGTGTGTGCGTGCGTGCGTGCGTGTGTGTGTGTGTGTGTGTGTATGTGTGTGTGTGTGATAAAATTAGTGTCCACACTCTAACTTTCGTAAAATTGAAGAATTTATCGAGCCCAACTTTGTACATAAATAGTTCGTGGGATAAGGATGATTGGTATTGATTTTGGAAAGAATTCCGTGTCTATCAAGCCACAACGTTTTACCCCAATAGTCTAGGTGACAATGAAAAAAGAGCATGCAATCAGAAGTTTGCAGATTGCTTCCTCGTTGTTTTATTTTACTCATAAAGGGATCTTTGCGAGCGAGATAAAATAATGAGGATGAGGAAACAATGTGCAATTTTCTAATTCGCACGCTTTTCTTTTTTGCTAATGTTATTATAAGTACCTAAATATATGTATTTCAGTCGGCTTCCGATAGGCAAGATCATAAGTGAAACTATTGTTGAAACAACTTTGAATTCACTTAGAAACAATGTGTTCATCGCTACCGGATCCAAAAAATCTAAATCCAACAAAAACCCAGAGCGGGGTGGGCACTGGAGTGCATTTTTGTATTGTTCAAAGTGGGAGAGGTCTTGATTTTCTTAAATATCTTTTCCAGGTGCGAGGGCCTCGAGGCTCCCTTTGGGCAGATGTAATGTTAAGCATATTCTCGGGCTATGTCTTTTTTTTTTCTTTTGCACCTCCTGGTGCAATCACGTGAAATAATAATAATAATCCGACTGCTTGATTTTTTTTTTATTTTCAGCTTGGTCTAACCAAACTCTATGTGCTTAAGTTTTACTCCTCAGGTTGAATTTTTCATGAAGTCTCCGCTGGCTCCGATAAATTGGACTGAAACTTGACGTACTTCGCTTGCAACAAGGGGCGAAAATTACCTGCGCCTGCGGTTCAAGTTTAATTCACCAACAAAATCTTTTTCGTCGAATGAATATTAATAAAAACCTCAAGCTTACATACTTAAGAGCGTGAGACACAGATCTGAGAAGATCTGTTTTACCGGCTCAGTACACCAGTTCTGACAATGAGAAATCTCGGTTTTACTGACTCTGGCGGTAACACATAGTGCATGGTAATTTTTGGGACATTGCCATGCCTAAACTATAAAACTGAATGATTTTAAATTTGAACAAGTAAATTTGGAGACCTCTATCTAGAGCCTAATGGCCAAAACATGTAAAAATTCAGTATATAAATGTGCATGCTCGGCTAAAATCCGAGAGACCTAGTACAGAAATGGATGTAATAATTATTGTACAGCTTAATTCCGAAAAATCTAGCCTAATGACTAGATTACCCATAAGGTTAGAGGTGATAACTGTTATATCAGGAGCCTAATACCAAAAAACATGTAGAAAATCGTTTCCGAATCGGGTTATTCGCGAGTTTGATGCACTTGTACCGAATGTTCTACAAGTATCAAAGTGTACTACTATATCGACAGTTCCTCATCACCTTTTACCTAAAGTTCCTCATCACCTTTTACATTTAATAACACTGAACTATAATTTGCACATGAAGGTCGAAGCTTCAAACAGTTCTAACCCAATACATCAACTTGGTACACTTACAAATTTAGTTGAAACTTCACTATCAAATATCATCTCTACCAAAATGAGGCTTTTCACAACCACGCAAAAAATAAAAACACTCTCCGGCTGGGCTGATGGTTGGTCTGCTTGTAGAAATGTTTTTATCCAAAATCATACTTACCATCAGCCATGCCAGTGAATATTATCCGATGGATCCCTAATTTCATGAGTTTCTTTCCGCAGCCTAAATTCTGGTGGACTTGTTATTGGATAGTGAAGTTAAGAGTCGTAAGGGAGCCAATAGCCCAAAAGGTAGTGAGCAGCAAATTGAAAAAATTCTTCTAACCTCGCACAAAGATATATTTTTTTTAAATATCAATTTGTTTTAAAAAAATGTCTAATCAATAAATAAAATATCTATTTCGCAAGTAAAAATAATCACACACGCGATGAGAATTCATGAGAGTTGAAACATTGTTTTTAGACATTATTATTTTTCGTGAAAAATAAAGTATAAAATTATTATCTGTACGGCAAAAAAACATTTTTTAAAAGATCGTATATTTGATTTTTCCCCAAATGTTAATCGTCTCTAAATAGCATTGTTTACGGTTTTTTGTTTATCAGCCACGTTATTACATCTCGCATTAATGGATCAACTTTGGTTTAATTCATTTTTCGAATTGCATTTAGAAAAAAACATCTTGTTACTCGATAGGCATTTTTACTGAGAAAAATAAAAACAAAAGGTATTTATTTTGAAAATAGAATCAACAGCGTTTTTTTAAATCTTGATTGCTTCATCTGCCTCGAGATTTTATTAACTTCGCAGAAATATGAAACATAAAATATTACGTTCTTCAACGAGACAACAATATATTTTTAGTCTTATTCTACAAGTTGTATTGTAAAACAAACGAAAAATCTTCGCAAAGATTCAAAATTATCATGAGACCCCTATAGTTGAGAAATTGTAAAAAGAAAAAAAAAAATATTTCTCGACCGTGACAGGACTCGAACCTGCAATCTTCGGATCCGAAGTCCGACGCCTTATCCGTTAGGCCACACGGTCGCTTGAGGGTTGTCTGTCATAGAGGGACTATGAGCCACAACTACGAGGCTTCTTTATTGATTCACGTGGCACTTGAGCAAATAACAGACAAATGCTAAAATTACGACATCCACATATTCACTCATCATATTTCTATTAAGGATGACGTCATTTTCGTTGTCATGCACATCCCATTTTTGGATCAAGCCAACCCCCATGAAAAAAAAGTATACTTCAGATATATAAAAAATATATCTCTATATATAGCGGCAATAAGTTCTATATCTCTTATATATCTTGGATATATCTGCCCGATATATCCGGCAGGATATATAACATATATATAATAGATATATTACGGAGTTATAAAAATATACTTTGCGGCAATAAGTTCGATATCTTTTATATATCTCGTATATATCTTGTAATATACTTCTTTTCCATATGGGAAACACGTCTAGCGCAGCACACGAATACGGATTCGTAACTATAGCAAATGTTCGTTAAAAAAAAAAGCGTACAAATTATAAATTTGCTCATTGCTTACTCAGTATTTTATTTCTCTCGCAAAGATCCCTGCTCGAGCAAGTTGGTTTTTCAATTTTGGCTTCCTCATAGAGAAAGCTTTATGAGCAAAATAAAATAATCAAAAGGCAATGTGTAAATTTATCATTTGCACGCTTTTTTTCTGAACTAGATTTCAATAACAATGCAGTAACGAACACAAATTTTTCAATCACATTTGAAACAATCACCGTAATTTTTTTGAAAATTTCGAAATTTTCTACAATCTGAATTACTCAATCGATTCTTGCCAAATTCAATACCAACCGTGACTATGTGACTAGTCTATTTGTGTAAAAAAAAAAAACTTTTGGCTCGTTAGGCAAAATTTTGCGGTAATTAGAGCTGCAGAGAGTTTTTGAAATTCAATATAAAAAAAATTTGGACCCCTTGAGCGATTTTTTTCAATTTCAGTTCCACGCATTCTTGTCCCCTAGCCTATCCATGTACAAACTTTTGGCTGGATAGCCAAAAATTCGTAGAATGCAGAACTATTGATACTTTTTTTTTAATTCAACATTTTTCAAAATCTAAACCCCTGAAGCGATTCTTGCCAAATTCAATGCCAATCATACTTGTGACTAAATCTATTTACATACGTACAAAAAAATTAGCTCGAAAATTGTAAAATTACCTAAGCTCGAGCGCTCACAGACATGTTTGAAAAAATTAAAAAGCCCGCGAAGTCACAAATTTTAAAGGAATTAAAATAAAAATTGCAGTAAACAAAGGCGGGTACATTGGTCTACCTGTGTACGAAATTTCAGCTTGATAGCTCAATTAGTTCTCCAGATAGATGGATTTGAATTTTTCGAGACACACACACACACAACACGTCTGAACATTTTTTCTAAGCATGACTTCTCGATGTTTTGGGACATTTTAAACATACATGCATGAAAATCTCGAATTTCTTTTTCATGAACACAATATGCTTTCTCTATGAGGAAGCAAAACTAAGCAATTAAGGAGGTACTTAACCCAAAGAAAAACGCTGAGAATGATTCTTAAATTTAAGGGGAGGTTTGTGCTGGTACCAGGAATACACCGTAATTATTTCAGATTTCTTGACCACGTAGTTGAGGATTGAGGAGAAAAAAAAACATTAAATATGCCGCTTATACGCGGGCTCTTATGGGAGAAGTATTCGAAGCTATGATTGAAGATTATTTTAGGAGTGAAAAAACGGTAACATTTCCCCGAAGAACCGCTTAAATGACAGATTAGACCTTCATAGCTATAATTTGCCCATAAAGAAAGTTTTTCACCGTGCCGATTGTGAAATATACTTGTAAACAGAATTGAGCGTGAGTAATGGCAAATTAATGGTGAAACAGCCCATATGGAAAAGAAGTATATTACAAAATATATACGAGGTATATAAGAGATATCGAACTTATTGCCGCAAAGAATATTTTTATAACTCCGTAATATATCTATTATATATCTGTTATATATCCTCCCGGATATATCGGGCAGGTATATCCAAGATATATAAGAGATATAGAACTTATTGCCGCTATATATAGAGATATATTTTTTATATATCTGAAGTATACTTTTTTTTCATGGGGGAAATGCCGAACGCAACCTGCCCCCCGCACGTCGCCCGCACTGCGCTATACATTCCCCTTTCTATACATTCCCCTTTCCGCACCCATCAAGTATATATTAAGAACCTCCTTAAGATTATAACATATAAATAACATTATAATATTATAATATTGTAATATCATAATGTAATTGACACTATAATATTATATTCCGATATAATACGGTATCATAAATTATTATTAATAATGATTTTTACATTATTGTTATTAATTCACAGATACACGTAAACAACGAAAACCAAAACGAACATTAAAAAATTAGAAATTTCCACATTGCTTCCACATTATTTTATCTCGCTTGCAAAACTCCCTCTATGAGCAGGTTGGTTTTTCAATTTTGGGTTCCTCATACAGGAAGCACTGTGTGTGAGGTAAAATAATGAGGAAGCAATGTGCAAATTTCTAACTCGCTCGTTTCTTTCTAATTTATCTAACTTGCACAATTCGACGCTCGATAGTCTTAAATGCGCCAACAAAATTTTTAAAAAAAGTTGCAAATCGAAACTTGCACATTGCTTACTCGTAATTTTCAAAACTTTAGAAAGCTTTTTTGTCTCACTTATAAAGCTCCCTCTATGAGCAAGTGAGTTTTTTTAATTTTGGCTTCCTCATAGGGGAATCTTCGTGAGCGAGATAAAAAAAGCTTTATAAAATTTCGAAAATTACGAAGAAGCAATGTGCAAGTTATAATTTTCAACTTTTTTTTTCAATTACGTGAGTAACGTATCCACGTATAATCTATTTGAGCAGAAATATTTAGCTGGATATCTCAAAATGTGAGGAATCTAAAATTGTTACATGAATTTTTCAAAAAATTTAAAGTTGCATAAAATATGAACCCCTCCATCGAATGTCGCTAAATTCAAATCATCATTCAATAATACTATAGTGATATTGATGAATTCAATAATACTGTAGTCACATTAATGAATTGAATAATACTCCAGTATTTTTGAAGCACGATTTGAATGATGTAAAAAAAATTTAGCACGATATCTCAAAATTTACAGAAGTGAAAGCGAGTACACCCATTTTTTGAAAAATTAAAAATTTCATAAAATCTGAACCCGTCCATCGATTTCCACCAACTTCAATACCAACCATCCTTCAATAATTATCTATTCATATAAAAAAATTAGCACAATATCGCAAAATTTGCGGAAGTTAGAGCGAATACGACCATTTTTCGTAAAATTGAAAATGACATAAAATCTGAGTCAGTGTATGAATTTGTATAAAAACGACAGTAAATAAAGGGGTTATCATTCTTCCCTTGACTGCGAAATTGCAGCACTGTGGCTCAACCGATTATCGAGTTACAGACAATTCAATTTTGCATAGTGGTTACACACAGCACACGCTCACGCGTGCGCGGGCGCGTCTGAACACTTTTTTCTAAATGTGTGATTTCTCGACGTTTTAGCACATTTTGTACACATCGGCATTGAAAATTTAAAAAAAAAATTGACCAGAGCAAAATTGTTAAAATTTTTCTAAAATCTGAACCCTTTAAGGAAGCTCTGCTCTGCTCTGTGGAACAGCCTAGAAAAACAAAATTAACCTGACTCACTACGCCTATCGTAAGTTATGGAAAATTAATTAAATAAAAATGTGCCGTATGGTGGAGCGTATACGAACATTTCTTAGAAAAATTCAAAATTTTCTAAGATCTGAACCCCTCAAGCTATTCTAGCAAAATTCAATACCAATCTAACTTGTCTCCTATAGACTATTTGCGTATCATGTTTTTATTCAACAGCTTCAAATTTACTAAAGTCAGAGCGGATATACTGATTTTATCACACACTCATGCACGCACACACACGCACACACACGCACACACGCGCGCACACACACACACACACACACACACACACACACACACACACACACACACACACACACACACACACACACACACACACACACACACACACACACACACACACACACACACACACACACACACACACACGCACACACACACGCACACACACACACACACACACACACACACACATGCACGCACACACACGCACACACGCGCACACACACACACACGCACGCACGCACGCACGCACGCACGCACGCACGCACACACACACACACACACACACACACACACACACACACACACACATACACACACACACACACACACTTACACACGTGATATTTTTGTTTTTGTTTTAAATAGAACTTTTCATCGATGAGTTAACCTCTTAGACTTGACTGTCAAAGCTCCCCTTGCATGGTGTATTGTCATTTAAATTTTAACAAAATTTAGCGCAAGGGAAAGTGTAAACAAAATATTTTTTGCTTATTTATAAAGCTGAAAGCTTATTTTTATCTTCTGCCCAATCTCACCCCTTCGGAAAACTTGTTTATTTCTCGTAAAATTTTCCCTTGCAAAAAGAAAGTGCAGACAAGCAAGTCTAACAGGTGACTCATGAGTGTGCTCTTCCAGTCGGTTGAGAAACTTCTTGAGAGTTTTTTTTCAGGGTGCCTAAAAATAATCAAACTTTTGAGCGGGCACGCGCAAAATTAAAAAAAAAGTCAAAAGTAAAACACCCTGATATATATAATGCATATGTACATATGTATACACAAAAAAGCATCCCCCCTGCGCCCTTTGCACGCCAGCTCCCCTCAAACTCAACCTAACCCCCCTAAATGGCCGAAAATGACTGGAAATGCATCCCTGCATTTGCAACATTTTCCAACTCTTGTACACTACAGTGGCGGCGGCGAGATATTTATATATAATAGAGAGATATATAAATGTAACGATTATGTGAATCTTTAAAAAAGTCAGATGCATCCAGATCTAAGTTTGGGTTCATCTTCCTTCGCGTTTAATGTCAAACCCTGAAAAGCTCAATGACATAATAATAGGATGAGGCATGTCGTCACGTGTATGTGTATTTTAAAAGATTGTCCCAGAAAACGGTGATACACGTTAACTTCTCGTTATATATCATATACGCATACACATGGCACATATCCTCTGTACTAAATACTTGATAACTGGTCACCATCACGCGTGCTACTTTATATTTCCCGACGCACCGTCCGTATTTCGCGGGGGTGTCGTCTCCATTATTAATATTACAGAAACTTGAGCCTCGTATAACGAACAATTCTGATAAAGATCCATTTTTCCGACCGCACAATCAATCAATTGTACAAAGCACGTACTCGGTAATTTACTTTGAATCATCCTGAGTCGAATCAGCAGGTCCATGACCTTCAATAGCTTTATTATTTTTTTTCCCACTCTACAAAGCCAAAAAAAACATCTCGCGACAATTTTTAGATTTTTTCGAAAATTCTTCTAGTCGTTATTAATCAAAGTGTCAAGGTAAAGTTGTTGGAAACAGTCGATTTTTTTTTCACAGTCAGCTTTTTATTAAAATTTTTTTTTCTAGAATCCCCTGAAAATGAGCTTAGCTCTAGCAGAGGTGCTGCAGAAAGTGCAATTTTTTCGATATTTTTGTTAATTTATTATTTGAAAAAAAAAAAAATATTTATAACAGGAAAAATTGAGAGTATGCGTAATTGAACAAAATTTAAATCTATAAAAAAAATTGTATTGTGAATGGTAATAAAGTTTCTTTAAAATGATTGTGTAAGAAAGCTTTGTTTAATGAGTTTTCACACAAACAACGCACACTATTCACATCCGCAATTGTCGCTTTGTTGTCAAATGATTTTACAAATATCAAATATCGAAAAAATTAGGAGAAAAAAATCGTTATTTATCTGTAACGCCTGTACTCCGACCAAACCCTGCTTGCCGAAACTTTTCTTTCACGAAGAAATTAAATCGAAAAAATGTGTATGAATGGTAATTTATCGTTCCCGTTAATAGCGATCAAGCTAATTACATTTAAAAAATCTGCAAATTGGTCGAAAGTTTTTTTCCGTGACGTTGTAGAACATATTGAAAGCATGTGAAAGCTCTGCTTTACCGACTTTGACGGTAAAACAGAGTGCATTTGGATTTTTAGACCAATGCTATTCCTAAACTATGAAACAAAAATTATTTGAAATTTTACCAGGTAATTCTAGAGACCTCTATCTAGAGCCCAATGGCCATAAAATATCATAATTCAATACGGAAATATACATTTTCGGCTAAAACCCGAGGAGTCCAAAATAGAAATGGATATAATAAATATCCCCTGGCACCACTTTTGGCTCTAAGCGCGTTACTTTTTTCGCCTCTTTTTCAGTTTTCCGACAGTTCTCATAAGATTTTGATACGCCAACTATAGTTGGCGTGTTTAATTCACTTGCACCCGATTTTCTACAAATTTAAATATTTCCTATCAACGCCATCGGAGTTTTTCATCGCCTTTTACATAAAATTAACGTGGCCAAAATCATAAAAATGGTGATATCGACGGATCTATCAATTTGATCCAAAATGTCGTACATATATGGGGTGAGCAATAGTCCCGTGGGCTAGCTCTCAGATTGCCACTCGACGGTTCGGGGTTCGAATCCATCAATTATCGAATCTCAGTGACAATTGTGACGTACGTGACGATAATTCGTCGATGATGTTGGACAATGATTCTTTCAATTTTTTTTTTTTAAATCAGATGCCGATATGCTCGATCGTCTCGACATAATTAACAGGCCGGTAATCCGTACCGAGAACAATCGTTGCTCCAGAATAAAAAAATAGCATATGAAAATTTGTCCTCATTACGACGACAATGGCGAAATTTCAGTGACTGTTAAAGCGAGGTGATGTTTTTAGCACTCTCCGTTGGCTTTGCCTGGCTCGCCTTCGGCTCACCAGGCAAAGCCAACCGCTCGTTCTAAAAACATAACCTCGCTCGAAAACAGTCACTTTACGCGCTTGCCGCATAATATACTATTTTTCTCCACGGCTGAAACTTAAGGATGTATCGGACGTACCTTCCCAACCAAAAGTGACTTTCGTCGACAATATTGCATACTTTATGATAAGATAAAAATCGGAAAAAATTCAACCACAATAAAGGCGATAAGAAGGTTAATTTTGAATAATAATAATGCCAAAAATTTATCATAAATTGTTTAAACAAAATATTGTTTAACAAATTTTTAGGAAAAGTTTTTTTTTGACACGTGAAATGAATTCGTTGATTTTTCTGACTATATACATGAATTTTTTAAAAATTTTCTTATTATGAAATATCGGTTTTCGAAAATTTTTTAATTTTGAAAAATGAAGGAAAAATCATTAATTTTGGGTATGTTTTCGTAAAAACGTTGTATATTGCAATTAAGTAGTTTCCAGGGCATTGAACGAATAGTTTCGTAAATACAACCTTTACAAATTTCCGAAAAACGAAATTTTAAAATGGTAAGGAAATTTTTAAAAAATTCATGTGTAGTCAGAAAAATCAACGAATTCATTTTACATGACAAAAAATAACATTCCCTAAAAATTTGTTAATCAATGTTTTGCTTAAACAATTCATTGTTAACTTTTGGGCATTATTATTATTTAAAAGTAATCTTCTTATCGTCTTTAGTGTGGTTAATTTTTTTCCGATTTTTATCTTGTCATCAAGTATGCAATTTGTCGACGAAAGTCACTTTTGGTTGGGAAGGTACGTCCGATACATCCTTAAGAAAAAAAAACTCTACAAAAGTAGATGAAAAATTTTCCGAGACAAAAAAATATGTCAACTTATTTAACGTGGAATGTCTCGTATCTCCTTATATTATATTATAAATCTATTACCGTTGCCACCGCCACTACTGCTACGTGTGTACAAGAATTTCGAGCTCTAACGTACATACATAAGAAGTGTCCAATTTGAAAAGGATGACTCTAGCAGGGGTTTCTTTGGATCGAGCTCTTTGTCACCCTACATAAGGGGTGCCCAATTCGAAAAAGATGGCTCTTTTTCTGTATAGAATGAGATTTTGTTTACCCTATAAAAGGCGATCCAAATTGAACAAAATCACTACGTTTGGATTGGGTATGGGTTTGGTTTGAAAAACGAACCCTCGGGACGTACGGAATGCTATAGTATGCATATATGTACTAGGATTTCATATTTAGTTGTCTAAAAGTCCAACCCAACATAGTCATACTTTTCATATTGGACACCCATTATATAGGCCTCCAATTCTTTTATACGACGGCGGCGAGATATATACACATGTATAATCTGTAAAATGAAGTGGCCAGATCTGTATGTCCGTCCGTTTGTCTTTCTCGCTCGCTCGAACGCCATACATTTCACAATTCGCGTGCAGTCAACACTTCCGGTATATAAAACTGCACAATAAATACAAAAGGCAAATTTAAGAGTTTCCTGATGATGATTGTGTATATCCATACGAGACTCCATTCGTCATACACACTTTGTACCGACCCCGCGCGTTGCATTATGCAGATACATCGTGATTCAAATTTACATGACAATAATTCAAATAGCAATGAAAAGATGGCTATCCACTCGATGGAGTCTGCATACATTGACGTCACGATTTCTTTTTCCTTTTTTTTTTTTTTTTGCTTTCCGGACGTTACTCTTTTTATCAAATTTACGTGTCTATTTTTAAAATAAGTCTTCACTTTTTTTTTCGTTATTTCTCATTTTGAATATTTGCGAAACTTTTTGCGTTTATTGTGCGAAAGGTTTTCAAACGACCGTGGAAAATTTAGCGCAAACTTGTGTTTTATGGATATGCAAGTTGAAGAATTTCTGCTATTATTAGAAAAATTCAAGGAAAAATCGCTGCAATTATTTTAAAAATTTGAACAAGTGATTTGAGCAGACGGTCCAATTGTTGAGGCCTTTCGACCGATAAGTGCTTCGTACTTTCCGAGAATGTCTTGTATTCCAAAATTTTAAGGATAATTTATTATAAATTTTGAAGATGCAAAACAATTTTTCATTGAAAAATAATAGCTTCAACGTTAAATTATTCAGGAATCATCGTCGTGATTCACCACCGGTTTTGTGGATTGGCGAGATAAGTGGAATCTCTTATTCTTGCCCGAAACAAGGCACCATAAATATTTTCCAAATTAATTGCACAGACGATGATCTAACAAAAACAAGAAACCAGTATAAAGTTGTAAAAAAATATCGGACATCGGGAAACACTAACGGTTTTGACAAAAAAAAATTTATTTATTCGTACAAAGGAAATTGTTTAAATTAATAATTTTATAAATATTTTTGGTTCATTCAGGATGTTTGATAATTATGTAACCAAAAACCCCAAAAGAACCCGTTTGGTGGAATAATTTTGTCTCTATCTTTCCCGCCAATTGAAAAAGAATGGTAAAAACTAATTTCAAGAAAAAAGCGTTTAAAGTTATTATTGTTCAAGTATTTTATAAGTGTATAATAAATTACGATTAATTTTTAGGACAGTACGGCTTGATTTTTTGTTCATATAAACATACTTGATAATTTTGCTTTTTTTCAGCGTCCTAAACCAGATTCTTCCCATAAAGTAATGTGGAAAAAAAAATGTAATTTAATTTTCGTAGAGAATATTGAAATACGAGATGAAGGAAAAATCTCATGCCCTAAAAGAATTAGGTAAATATCCGGAAAATGACCCCCACCCCCCACCCCTCTAGGGTGGGGGACTGTACCGAAAATGACCCCCTGAATACGATGCCGAAGAGAAATCGCGGCGATCACCCCCCCATAAAAAGTTATGGGGTTTTTAAATTTACGGAGATCAGCATCAAAATAACGAGTTCCAGGACGAAAGAGAGAGGTGTAGGGGGGTGTGCGTGTGCGTGTGTGTGTGCATGCATGCGTGAACTTAAAAAAATTACTCACCGTTGTTGCTACTCGTTCTCTAGAGGATCATTTTGTCCTAATGGACACATTTCCTTCGTGGATTTAAAAAATACTTTCGCAAGCCATGAACCCGTAAAGCTGATGGATATGCGATACGTACATCGTATTTTCTGCCTTTTTTTTTTATTTGCCGTTTTATAATAACTATTTGGACACTACAGTTTCAACGTGTTACGATTGACCACGATGACGGTGTTGCATTCGTGACATACGATTTTTTCACGGATCACGTTGTGACAAAATAGAAAATCCAATAGATTTTCTCGGTTGTCGACGAGACGCAAGAATTCAAATAATTTCATTGTCGTGAACGGAACAAGACTAACTATGATAACCAGAAGAAAGTACGATGTTCGTAGCGAAATCATAATCACATGTAAAACCTCGATTATCCGAACCTCCATCATCCGAACCCTCCATTATCCGAACCACGATTCGCTTTATCCGAACCTTCTATTATCCGAACCTCAACTCGCTGTTTTTTTTTCTTTATACATGCGCTTTTTGTGTTTTATCACACAGTAATGTCAGTAATGTGTCTATTTGAACAATGGCACGAAATTTGGAAATTTAATTGCACGTCAACTACCCGTACATACAATGTTGCAAACGTTTGTACATACAATATTGCAAACGAAGCGTCTGGTCTAACGTGTTCAAGCTTGATTCGCCTGTCAGGGCATTTGTGGGGCTTGCATATTCATTCTGACTATCAGTCTTCATTTCGCTTCGGGAAAACTCAGTTCCGTAAATACGCAGTTGATATTCTTTTAGTTTTTTCTTTGTGTACGTGTTATGGCTTCAACGTCGAGTTCTACCTCCTCCAAACGGAAACGTAGTGTTTTAGTCTTGCAACAAAAATTAGAGATCATTTCAAAGTTAGATCAAGGTGTAACTGGTGTATCTCTGGCGCGTGCATAAAATGTCGGTAAAGCAACGATCACTGACATCAAGAAGAATCGAGAGAGTCTCATATCGTTTGCGTCCACGATGGATAGTGAGGAAGGAGTAAAAAAACGAAAAGCGATGAAAAGTGCGCAGAATAAGGATCTAGATGAAGCACTTTCTGAGTGGTTCGTACAGACACGAAGCTTTTGGGGGAACCAATTTCGGGTCCACTATTGCGCGAGAAAGCTCTTGATTTGATAAGAAGCTCGAGGGGCCATCAGATTTTAAGGCCAGTGACGGTTGGCTTCAAAAGTTTCAAAATCGTCATGGGATACGTGAGTTGCAGATTCATAGAGAAGCTTTATCGGCAAATTCCAACGCGGCTGAAAAATTTAAGGAGACATTCCAGTCGCTCTTGATACGGAAGGGTTTTCTAGAGATGCCGTTTATAACGCAGACGAAACCGGACTCAATTGGAGAGCTTTACTGCGAAAATCTCTTGCTTCTCGACAAGCAAATGCAGCGCGTGGATTCAAAGTTTCTAAGGAAAGGGTGACTGCCATGACATGTGCTAATGCCGATGGTACTCGCAGATTGCCTTTGCTGCTCATCGGAAAAGCTAAAAAGCCACGATGCTAAAAACGTCAGGAATTTACCAGTAACCTACAAAGCACAGAAAAGCGCTCGGATGGACTCGAAGTTGTTCTGCGATTGGTATGAAAATGAGTTTTTAGCAAGTGTAAAGGAATGGTGTCAAGCTCAATCTAAAACTGGGAGAGTGCTGCTGTTGTTGGATAACGCGCCGTCTCATCCATCCGCTGAAGCTCTAAATGCCTTCGACCCGGACTTCGTCGTTATGTATCTTTCGTCAAACGTCACGTCATTGATCCAGCCTATAGATCAGGGTGTGATCGAAAAACTGAAACGCATGTACCGTAAGCAAATACTACGAAGGCTGTTACTGGCAGAAGACAACACTGAAGACAGCGTCATTTCATTTTCGAAGGCACTGAACTTGAAGCATTCTTCCTACATGCTAGCAGATGCTTGGGATTCTCTAACGGAAGGAAACTTGAAAAATGCCTGGAATAAGTTGTGACTGCCTTCAGCAGAGCCAGAATAAGAGATTGTAGAAGAGATTTCCCATGCTGATCTGCCTGAATTTGTTCACTTATTCAACAGTATCCCGGGATTTACGGATTGTAACGAAGAAGACGCTATAGACTGGATTAAGAACGACGCGAACCATCCTAGTTATCAGCCTCTAGATGATGACGAAATTGTATCTTCGATAAAAAACCCAGACGAGGAAAATGACAGTGACGACAGCAGTAGCGACGAAGATTCGGGTACGTGCAAGAAACCTTCAAATGCTGAAGCGTTTGCAGCTTTCGAGACGGATCTTGAGTGGTTTGAACAACAAGAAGAATGTTGCCCAACACAGCTCCTTCTTCTCAAACGTTTGCGGGATTTAGCCGCAAAAAAACGGGCAACAAACGCACGGCAACCAAAAATTTTTGATTTTTTTATGCAGAAGCCTTGAACTTTAGCCGTCTAATGTGCATTATATAACGAGATTTCATTGTTTGGTACTGTTTTCCTACTGTTTTGTGTTTCAAATATGTATTGTGTGACGTATTAAATCGTTTCATAATTTGTTGCTTAGATATTCGATAGGTATGTACTTAAAAAAAACTTGAAACCATATGTTAAATGTTTATAAATGTTATTAAATGATATATATAATATATTTATTATAACATATATGCGTGTTACATATTTCTTGAATATTTCCCAGCGCTGAATATCGGCACCTAACATTACTGTTCCATTATCCGAATTTTCGATTATCCAAACTAGGCCTGGTCCCAATTGGTTCGGATAATCGAGGTTCTACTGTACTTATATATGAGGTTATTTACAAATGTTTGTACCTACTATGAGTTCTCGGATCCAAAATACCGATCACAACACTTGTAATCGTGCGTGTGCGTGCGAGTGCGCGTCTCATAATCACATATACTTATACATACCTCGCTTGTTTACAAATTTTTGTACCTACAATGAGTTCTCGGATCCGAAATACCGATCACAACACTTGTAATCGTGCGTTTGCGTGCGAGTGCGCGTGTGCGCGCGCGCGTGTGTGTGTGTGTGTGTGTGTGTGTGTGTTCCACTCCCTGGTCCCCTCTTTTGTCATGTGGTTCGCTATTTCATTGGCTAATCTTCGCAATCTTCAAAACCCCGTAACTTTTTATGGGAGGGTGACCGCCGCGATTTCTCTTCGGCATCGTGTTCGGGAGGTAATTTCCTGCAAATCCCCCACCCCCCACCCTCCTCTGGGGTGGGGGCCATTTTCCGGATATTTGCCAAGAATTATTTTATAGAGGGCATGAGATTTTTATATTTCCCAAATGTATGCAAAGATTGAGCACAATTGGGATCCAACATGTAGGCGGGGCTTATTCAATATGGCGCAGAAAAGTTCCTGTGATATACACAAACCCTATGTTGATTATTAGTTTTTTGCCAAAATGTTATTAAATATAGAAAATATATGCGATTGGGCCGGTACAAATCCTGCCCAACGCAATTTCGTAGAAGGCGAAAGAGTTTTAGCCGCGAATCACATAATAAAATGTGGTTTAAGCTGTGAAACTGGATTGAGTGAGATCAGTTTCGCAGCTCATCTATGTTTATAACCATCGTGCATACGTGGTCCGCCACACGAAATAAATGGCAAAGTGCAAAAAAATGGAAACATTATTACGGTCAAGTGCTCGTGTAAAGCAGGGCAAAGTGAGAAGTGCAAGCACATCATCGCAACACTCCTCTACTGCTACCGGTAAGATATAACCTAAAAATATGACAGCGTCAAAATGTTTACGCCAAGCCATTGAATTTCTCTTCGACTGACGTTTACTGCTTAAAATGTATGAAAAATAGTGAACTTGAAGAAGCAATTTTAATAAAAAAATTTTTATTTGATCTTAGAAATGACATGGATAAAATTGGCACCATCTCTTGCACCGATAAACCGTGCAAATGGAGAGATTTGCAAGGTGCTGCTTTGAAATCGTATGAGCCAGTCCCTTTGCATAAACATCAGTGCCTTCAGCCTCCAGAGAAAAAAATCAGGACGAATGCGAGCTTGGATGAAGCCCGCAAAAAAAATGATAATTGAGAATCTCCCTAATTCGGCTTACGTACAACACAAGTAAGTCCAAACGTATTTTATGAATTTTAACTCATTTCTACTGAGTGCATAGTCAAGTGAATAAACAAATTATATTTTACAGGCAAGGCCGCCACAATCCTATTGTTTCCAAATCAAACGATGTCAAAGTTTTGACAGAAACAGAGCTAAAAAGCATCGAGTCAATCTTTGACCATCAGCCAAGTGAATTTATGGAAATAATTCAAACAACTACTGTACAGCCATTGAAGGATTGCTGCCGACAGACACTGCAGCTGTTACAAACAGACTGTCGTGAAGTCTGTAGAGAGACGAAGCTGTGGTACGGGAAATGGCTGAACGAGCGGAAATATCGCATCACCGGGAGTACTTGCTACGGCTTATTTACGTATACCAACAACAAACAACCGGATTGGGATAAAAAGTGTTCCACATTTTTTAGTCCAAAGGATTTTAAGAGCGAATACACTGAGTATGGTGAAGTCACAGAAGCCAAAGCACGTCGCCAATTTGAAAAAGTGACGAATCAAGACGTGGAGGTTGGACTAGTTGTTTCAGTACAAATACTTGGCTGGCATATTCACCTGATGGTGTAATTTTTGAGGGTGGAAAGCCAAAGATATTAGTTGAAATTAAATGTCCGTTGAAAGGAAAATCGATGCCTATTGACAAGGCTGTGAAATCGCAATTTGACAAGTGCCTGTCAAAAAATGCCAAAAGTGAACTAAGCTTGAAAAAAAAAACATTGTTATTATGGCCAAATACAAATGGGAATGGCTGTGTTAAATATTGATAAATGTTTATTTATTATTTATGCAGATTTCGATAAGAGTTTCCTCTCATTGACCATCAATTTCGACAAAGAATTTACGATGAAAATGTTGACAGCACTGAAAAAAGTTTATTTTAATATTATGGTGCACAAAATTTGTTTTAAATCAGATGATAACAAGGAAAATAATGGGAATATTGATACAAACAACAACTTGAGTGATTAGTAAAATTTATTATATGATAAGGAAAATTATAATACAATACTTAAAGTTAACATACTGTGATACAAGAATTTAATTGTTTGTGATATGACTGCCAAATTAATATAAACCAAAGAAAGCAAATAAATTATTATATTTCTCAAAATACTTTGTGTTTTTACCCTTTTTCAGTGAAATATTTGTTTTTATTTACAATACAATTTTTTCATTTACAATATCTATATGTCAGCAATTAATTGAATTATTATTTTCATTGGTCTCTCATGAATTTATCGTTTGCCAGAATTGGAGAGCCGAGATTGATTGTGGCACATATGATTGTAAATATTTCTCCAGCGATTGGGAGGAGACTGACAGGCATTGTGTCGCCTAAAATACTAAAAGTTTTTATTCTCTGATTTGATCTCTCAACATGAACTCTAGCTTTTGCAATATTGCATGTCAGTAAAGATTCAGACTTAGAAAATTGTTTCTTTTTCTTTAAAAATGATGGTCTTATAAGATTCCAACCACGCTCTGCGCACATTTTATCAATTAAAAAACCACGATCGACCATAACGCCATCCTCTGGCTCTAGCAATCTTTCAAATCGCACTGATCAAAAATATCTGTGTCAGAGACTCTGCCGCCATAAGGTTTTGAGATATATGAAATATTACCTGCGGGTGTAACTGCAGTCATAACTTTAAATGTCTCAGACTTTTTGTACTGAGAATAACAAATCACTTGACAGCAGAGCTTCGACGGTCCTTGAATAAAAATTTCAGTACAATCGATCACTGCTCGAGTATTTTCGAACCCCTCAAAACATTGTGGCAAATTCCGGGATATTTCTTCCTTTGGAGGCCACTCTATTGCTACTTTCAAGCTCTCGCTCAACAATTCGACCATTTCAAGAAACACTCTTTGACAGTGCTGTGCTGTGTAATATTGGAACAAGCCGGCCAAAAAGCTGTACGTTATATTTTGCTTTAACTTCACATACGTCATGATTACTTTATTTCTCAAACTCATTCTTGAATTATAATGATCAGGATGTTTTTGTAACGTTATGCCAACAAGATTAACAATAAAATCTAACAGCGCATATGATTCTATCCCTGTGGCGGTGCTCAACGCACTGTCAGTAGGAAATAAATCCAAAAAGTTAGGCAATATATCACTAGTTTTTACTTGAATCTCAATATCTGTAGTCAATATGGGAGAGACTGACTTTTTGCAATTCGTACAGACATAATCAGCCATTGAAAAAGTATTATCAAGTGGGTGTGCGGACTGATCTAACGAATGATCAAATGACTGGACCGTTGACTGCAGCAATGAGATATCCCCAGGCTAATCCAAATCGCTCTTTGTCACCTCCGATTTTTCTCCTGTCTTTTCTTGAGAACTGGAATTGCACTACTTGAGGTGAATTGTCTCTTCTTGGGGTGCAATTGCATCGAGCCTCTCGACGTCATTTCGTTTTAAACGTCTCTCGAGTCGCTGATGATCAATTTCCTGTTTTTTCGCAGATTGCATGAGATCACTGCTAGATGGCAAATAAATTGAGGGGACAGCGTTCTTTTTTAAGAAACGCTTTTTCGCTGCAACATCTGCAAGGATTAATTTTGCCATGAAAAAGTCAGCTATACCGGAGTATGACTATAGGTTATCTTTGTACAATGATTGCTTACTTACCAGGAAATAAATAATCCTTTTTTGCAAAGTGTAATGCACACACTCTCATTTGTCCCTTTATTTCCTTAATTTTTAAAGGATGTATGAGCACTAGTTTCACGATCATATAAAAATCTGAATTTTTTATATGGTGTAGCAGAAGTGTATATGGTAAAACCTGCAAAATTTCAAAGTGGGTCAACGACTCTTTACGCGAGTAATTAATTCGTGAAATCAAGATATTTATCCCACGCCATATACGAATTCTGGGCTGACGCAACTTTGAAACAGAAATTCGTATCTTTCACGATCAGATACGATCAATATTAAAACTGTTAAATGTTCAGAAAACTATCACGATTACATACGTTCCATAAAAAATGGGGGTTAACGAACCTTTTGACATACAATTATCGATTTTAAGGAAATTTTTCGCGTTTGTCGCATAATGAGCGGTCCGACTCTCTCTTGTTTCATGCGTGCCCCTCGCTCACCGCGCTCACCCGCGCCCACGTTTCCGCTCATATCCCGCCACCTTGTGCTCATACATCCTTAAAACGGTCAATTGTCTCAACACTGCCGAAATGATTTTTAACATACACCGAGCGCTCACCTATTTTTAGAAAAGCGTGAAAACTCAACTCTAAATTTTTTTGGGATGAACTTTCACACCCTTGCACAAAACAGAAAAAAAATTTTTCGTTGGTGGTGTACGCGACGAATATTTTGCGGGGTGCATGATTGCAATTTACAAAAATTGTATTGCAATTGATCAAATCTCCATATGAATACGTATTAACTGACAGCTCTTATTCCTCCTCTTTCTGTTTTTACTTTCGGCCACCAGATGTCATGTCTCCCTATGTTGGATTCCAATAGCTAACACCATTTTGCAGTTTTACGTGATTTTTTGAATAAACGGAATATTATAGAATGAAAATGACGAAAAAAATTTTTGTATCATGAAAGTCAACCTTCCTCTACGAGGCGAAGCGAGTCTGCAGCAGAACTGTCGATTCAATTTACCTGGAAAATTACTGCAATCGTAGCACCATTCGTTGTAAATAAATTTTATATTTTTCACGGAAAATATATTACGTAAAGATATAATGCAGTTGATTAAAACACTGCAAAAAAATACATATTTGCCTAAAGTTCTTGTTCTCTTTTCATTCTGATCAGACATACTGCACAATCAAATGTATGGGTTCAGCGTTAAATCTATAAAATTTCAAAGAAAAAAAAAAAGATAGTAAGCACAAAATTGTACCCCTTGAAAGAATGGAATGTTCTTCAACGTACTTTTGACGGCTGCAAAGGAAAAAAACGATGTAATATTTTACAAATAAAGTTCAAACAAACAATATTGAATCAATGCCATTCCGAAACTATCATACCGAATGATTTGAAATTTGTACAGATAATTCTGGAGATCTCTATCTAGAGCCTAATGGCCAGAAAATTTGAAAATTCTATAGAGAAATGTACATTTTCAACTAAAATCCGAGAAGTCTGAGAAAGAAATGGATGTAGTAATTATGGCATTGTTTCATTCCGAAAATTCTGGCCATTAAGCTCTGGACGCATAAAAATCCTATCCAACGAGCATTTTTTTGTTCGCGTACGTGGAAAATCATGAAAATGGCATTCATCCAGAAATTTTACATATTATCGTGGATAATTTGCTGGTCAGGTAGTTCACAAATATGCCGCTGGCGCTATTTTTGGGCTTAATCGTGTGACTTTTCTTGTTCAGCTTTCAATTTCCAGACGATTTTCATCAGCTTTCAACGTGCTAGCGGTAAAAATTAGAAGCTCAATGCCTCAATGAAAAAAAAACATCTATAGAATCGTTTCCCAATCGGTTAATTCACAAGTTTAATGCATTCGCTACGCATGTTCTACAAGTTTCAATATTTTCTACTATACCGGTGCCATCGAAGTTTCTCATTACCTTTCACATGATCTTAAAAAATATAAAGTTTGAGAAAACTGATTATTTTATGAATTGAAGGATGGCGAACAAAATCAGAAAAAAAAATCAGTTTACCATCGTTATCAAAAGATACTTCACGTTAAAGTAGGTAGTTCTTGCGCGACCGGCGGGGAATAAGCGGGAATAGCGGCGCGGCGAAGCACGCTCTGGATGGTCGGTGTACGGCTCAAGAGGACTCCCGAAGCGGTTCTTATCACTCGGAAGGTGGCCGCTTAGCCAGGCACTGACTTACCCACTGGATCACAGCAAAGGAGGAATCTGCCTAGGGTGCCCCGGGAGACCACATTTGATGTTTAATCGCGTGGCCACCAGAGGGGACTAGGTAAGAACCGACCTGTATCGACGGAAGGTTTTCTGCAGTTTCCCTCCGTCTACGGTGAATGTGATACAGCGGCAATGGGAGGTGAAGCGGCTGCAGCCATGGAACACAGAGGAAGGAGGAATAATGGCGGAGTGGAAGTAAAATGAGACAGTAATACGGTATTAAAAGTGGTTTGGTCAAATAGAGTGGCCAAAAATAAATAGAGAGGCTCCGACCTTGTAAAAACCCCGAGTAGGGGTATACAAGTAAAACTCCCACATTATTATTACTCATTTTTAATGCATGTGTTGTAGAATATATCGTATGCACCACAGGAAGAAAGCGTTTTTTGTTTCGCGCGATGTTTGCAGAACTCATTTTCAGTCTCGGGCACCCTCGACTTACAACTCGTTCTGCAAGCATCGGCTCGACAAAAAACGCCTATTTCCTTGTCTAGATGCATAATATATTATATACTATACTTTGAGTTGTCGGTCACTGAACAAAAACGAATGATGACTGTTAGAACTCATAGCCGGAGTCATTTATGCATATTAGAAAGAAAAAAAAATTGCTGTACCAATTAAAAAAATGAATGCCGGAGGCACTCTGCATAGTAAGAAGAAAATATATTGCAAACGAGCATAAAAATGGTCGACAGCCTGGCGAAACGAGTTCGACTTGAAGCGATATAGAAGTCACTGGCGGTACGCCAGAGCGTCAACGAAGCCGCATTTTCTCGATCCTTTCCTCAACGGCTGATTTTTCTGGTAACAACCACATTAGGTTTTCATGCGTATATTCATACTCCATTGACGCTTAATTTACTTTTGTCCGAAATATCAACAGTCTAGGAGAAAAAACTTCACTATTTTTTCCACGACTGTTGATATTTGGGCCAAAAGTAAACTACGTTTTAAAGAAAACCTAATTTGCGTCTGATTGAAAAATCAGCTGTCCCGGAAAAAATGTGAAAACGCGTATTTGTTACTAGAAGAGTACTCTCGGCCGTTTCTTCCATGACATTTACATTGCCTCAATGCGGAATGAGATATTCTCACCTCTATGCGAATCTTCTCTACCCAATAACAATTCTATCAGAATTAGGGCTCCCCGAACAAGCCTATACATACCAAATTACAACTCTACCATGAAGCAACTCTACCAGACATGAGCCGCGACCAACATCTCAACGAGAATAAGGCTTTCGCAAACCAGCTCTACCTAATTGCAAGTCTACCAGATAAAAACTCTCCGCCGGACTTATGGCAAGTATGCTCGTATGGATATCATGGTAATCTGCCGGTAACTTATCATTAGCCTCGCCGGAGAATTTTATAATCTGGTGGACTTGTATTTGGGTTGTAGAGACTTATGTATTGCAGAGTTTCTTCTTGGTAGAATTATTAAGGGGATACCCAATGGAAACTGCTGAGTCAGGTATTTCTCAAAAGATCGTAACGAGCGCTCGCATACTTGTTTTGGGTCTTAAAAAGTAAGAAAAAAATGTACAGAGAAAAGTGCGCATCCAAACGCGCAGACCGATTTTCCAAAAAAATTTTTGGTTCGAAAGTAAAAGAATGAACCTTTCATTTCACCTTTAAAAATCCAAAAAATCTTCATTCCTCGCTGAGATACACGCCCCTTAAAAAACACGTTTTGAAAAAGTCGCTGGGAGGATCAAATTAATTAATATTACAGAATCTTCAGCTTAATTTCCATCTTCAATTATGATATAAAGACTAATTTATTTTGGTTCAATTAATGACAAAAAAATTTCTCTCAACCTTCTTATTTTTTATATTTCAAAATTTTATAATAATTCGTAATAAACAACGTAATTCGTAATAAATCCATAATAAAAATCTGAATAAATTTACTAGTACTCTTTATGATCCATAGAATATTTTCTAATAGTTTATTTTGTTATTTACAACTTCAATTTAATAAAAAAAATATATTTATTTAGACATTAATCTTGAAAAAATAGAAAATTACTGTGCCCTAAAAGACTCATCTTGCCGACGGAGGGTTAGAAAAGTCAGCCGTAACGCCGTCTCGAAAAATCTCCAAAACATACGTTTTATCTGCCTGGTGATTGAATTCTGAATAAATTCTGAATAACTGTTGGCTGAAGTATTCGAATCATTTACTTGAAGCTTATCATTTTTTATTAAGTTCTCGACATCATTTACAGCCGACTTATTTGATAGTGGACTTTCCTCATGTCCCGAAAATAGAATGGTGACGTCGAAGCGCGCGTTTTGCCTCTGATATACAAAAAACATTTTATGTCATGTGAATAGAATCTAGGAAAATTGCTAAAATGTCAAAATCTAATTTCGAATCACAAATTAAGATAGAAATTAAGTTTAACATTCTTTAATATTAATTTTTTTTCATCTTCCCAGCGACTTTTTCAAAACCTGTTTGTCAAGGGGGTGTATCTCAGCGAGAAATGAAATTTTTTCGGATTTTCAAACGTGAAATGAAAGGTTCATTCTACTACTTTCGAGCCAAAAAAAGTTTTTAAAATCGTTCGACGCATTCGGATTTTGGTGGCATTTTAAATCGGTCCGGTTTTTTTTTGCCCACCCTGTATATATATATATATATATATATATATATATGCACCATCAAGTAATTACGATACATACGATTTGCTAATTCCCTCGTATCGATGAATCTTAGATCGTATGAGGATCTACAAACGAACGCGTGCATCGATCGCCCGATGAGCGTCTCTCATGCAGTAATCGTAAATTTCAGTTTCCTTCGAGCCTACACGGGGAATAACGGTCGATCACTGATCCTCGGCGAAACTGCTGCTTTTCTTTTTGTGCCGCGAACATTTTTTCATATTTTCTTTTTTCATCGCGCCATGTCAACAAACGTCAATAGAACGCTCGACAGTCGTTTAAAGAACTCCTACGAACGATTATACTAATCGCGGCATCGTTGAAAACAAAAAATTCCTGACCGGTACACTTACCCGCGAATTGCTACTGTGGACAAGATTATACATAATTATTCGTACTTGTCGATACCCAGTATCGCTCTCGATAGATCGACTCAGACTTAACGGAATGAGGAATGAAAAAAAAATTGAAAAATAGCGTAGACACGTCCTTGGCCGTAGCCGTAAGTTTTTGCGAGGTCGAGTCATAATCTGTGCCGATAGAAAAGGATTTGTATTAATGATGAGGCATCTTGAAAAAAAAAAACACTGCTGCTAAAGAACATCTTCCAAAATCGAAAGAGCGAGGGAGAGAGAGAGAGAGAGATAATATTGTTGCGTGCGAGCGCGATTTAAATCTGCTGACCAACGAGCCATGACCGCCCGAGCGTATTGAGCCACCGCATGAAACCACCTTGGAAACCACTTAAGGGAGCTTTCCAGTGTGAAATTTTCAAAAAATCGATTTTTTTTTTTTGCTTTATCGAATAGTATACACTCTTCCGAATATTCCCTGAAATTTTCATGCCGAAATTCAGATTATTTCGGTTACTGTACAGCATTTCTTGGAAGAAGGGAACGGAGCGCTACAGCTGCCGCGTCGGCCGTCACTTCCTCACTTGAAACTTTGAACGCGTTTTTCTCGAAACAGCATTTTTTAAAACGGTGTCCAACCTGGAGGGCAGAGTTTTAAAGCTATCGAGTTGAATTTTTTACACAATATTCTTAACGTCATTGTTTATCGTGGTATGGAAGCTTTTTTTTTTTTTGACATCTTCCTATTTTTTTGTAAAAAAAACTGCCAAAAAAAATGCTAAAATCGATACTTTTTGTTCAAACCGGCGCCATTTTTGTAAAAAAAAAAAAAAAAAAAAAAAAGCCTCCATAGCACGAAAGCCAATTATATACCGATCAATAATCTTTTTGTGTTTTTTGTTTCAAATCAAAATTGTAACCCCCAACGTGGACACCACATCCAAGTGCATTTTCTGCAACAATTGTTTCATCATTTTTATAGATATTAATTAATAAATAAATCGATCTTTAAAAAATTGTTTTGTATTCTTCAATACCCAATTAATATACAAAAAAAAACCAGACCGATTAGATTATTTTTTCTTTAAAAAAAAAAATCGCGAAAAACAGCGATTTTTCGGGCTGTCACACTGGAAAGCTCCCTTAAAAACGACGGTGTTTTGGTGCCAAATTTATACCGACCAAACCACTGCGGAGACCACTGTCCCAGGGGTCCCAATTTTTCGAGTGGAGCTTACGGCAAAGTGGATTTCAAAATAACGACTGGCAAAATCACCGTAAAACGAGCACTGACACTCGAACAGTCGTTTAATGGTCGTTTTAACGGTTGTCATTTGTACAAACCACGTCATGCCGTAAGCTCCGTTAAAAAAAGTGGGACCGTCGGGACCGTGGTTTCCACAGTGGTTTGGTCCGTATAAATTTGGCACAAAAACACCGTCGCTTTTATAGTGTTTTGTATGGTCACACAGACTGCTAGGGCGTTTTTGCAGCTCAATGCAATAAGAAAGGGGAAAAAAATGCAAAATACGCGTGGACGAGAAAGATGCTTAAGAACGAATTATTTTATTTTCCGCGTGCTCACATCAACTGTATTGGGAATCAGCACACAGAGGCGGGACCTATCCAATATGGTCTCTCATATCCAGTTCGTTGCCAGTAGCCAGCTCTAGTTAGCATGAGGCAGCATTGGGAACAGTTGTAAACATTGGATTATAACATTTTTTCGGCAAAATGAGATTTTTTGTGGTAAGATTTGACAATGGGGCTTATTACCATTGAGGATTATGCGTGGATAGAATCCACTGCGCAAATTGAATACGGATCAAGTGATTATCGCCATAAGGATACAATGAACCTACATGACATCCCATGTTTAACCTCAAAATCTTTAAAATAATTCCCGCCACTATTCGGCTAAATAAATGCGTTCAAACAACAAATTATTACTTAAAATATCAAGCTATCTCATGAAAAATGTTTTATTTATAAATTATTGTCCATATTTCAGAAGTTATGAAATTGAAAATCACGTCGCTTGTGTTTACACAACACATATAAAACGATTACACTAGGACCTCGATTTAACGGCCAGTGGCGGGACCGGCTCCGCATCGCACCTTGTTAAATCGAGGTAGCGTATGCCCGCCCATGCTGTATCTGCGCATCGGCACTCCGTGCTACGGGCCTGATCGGGGAGACTTTAAGCGCCCCCCCCCCACCATCTCCCACCACGCGAAAAACCGATCGATAAATGCGACATGGTGGGGACTGTCTATTAAATCGAGGGCCATTAAATCGAGGTCGTAGTGTATTCACATTCTGCGTGTGCTGAAAATCTCATGCCCTCGCACCAAATATCGACTATGTCTTCTTGATCTTTATTTATGATTTATTTCTTGTAATAAAGCAGCAGATTTTGAATTATTGTTAAAAAGTGACAAATTCGCATGGTAATCGGCAGCGACTGCCGGAGAGCAGTTAGGTATTTGGCCGCCAGAGGTCAGGGTAATATTTGTGAGTTCCCAATAGACACAGATCGTCGATTCGATGACGTAAGGAGATGTTCCTCGAGCTTCGGAAGACTTAGAGAGTCATCGAAAGCGATGAAGTAATTCACAATGAATTTTTTACATCAACATCCACCATGTACTTAGGGAAAAAATGATGCACAATTTTTTTTTTTAATTCTATGACCCAGGTGATCAATGAGAGAAAAAATTGTTCAACTTTATGTCTTTTTATTTTAGCAATTTAGCCAACAACGTATGACAAATTGAAAACTAAAGAACTTATAGGAAGTACGACGTGTTTTTCTTTTTTAGTTCAGAAATATATTTTTTTTTCATTTTCATAAAATTTTATCAACATTCGTGGGACATGAAAAAGTGTCGCAGCATTTAGCAGACGATGAGAGCGTGTGCGAACATGACGGACGCGTTTATTAACTGAAATTCTCGTCGAAATTACTCAAAATGGCGAATATTACGGCATTTTTTAATTTTCCAAAAATCTCTTGGATCGTTCTAGCTTGCGCAAATTTGGAAATATCAGGCTTTTATTTTCAATTGAATAAATAGCATCATTACAGGATGCTTATTATAGTATTAAATTTAGCGAAAATCAGTCAAAGTTTCGAATATTGATCTTTAAAATTTGAATTTTTCAAAAAAATTCTCTGACAGCTCAAACTTCTGTAAATTTCAAGATACGGAGCACAAATTTTCGATACAAAGATGATAACATTAAGAGGTGAAATTCAATGATGATCGGTGAATGGGATTAAATCTTCATAAAATTTTTAATTATAAAATGAACTTCAATACCCCTCACGGTGCCGTTTTCCAATCTAGTCAAGAAGAATGACGAAACTTGTTAATCTGTGCTAGCTTTTAATGGTTCATATTGAATTACGTGAAAAATGATGCAAATTAGAATTTTCACCTTGCTTTCTCAGTATTTTATTTCGCTGACGAGCTCCTTTGTGAGGAAGCCAAAATTGACGAAGCCACATTCTCACAGAGGTCGCTTAGAGAACGAGATCAAATAATGAGGAATAAGCTGAAAGTTTCTAATCTCAAGGCTTTTTTCTATAATTGGTTTATTATTGATTATATTATAAAAGAGACCATTGATATTTGTAAATATATGTTCTATAATGTAATTTATCATATTCCCAATGCATTGGATAAGAAAGTAACGGTTGTCACTTTTGTTTATTATACATTAGTTTTTTCAATATCTGCACTTCGCTATTTATTTCAAACGTAAAAAGTTTAGTGAAAAAAAAATTAAACATCAATTATTAACCCAAATGTCTGGAAAGCTGATCTCAAATTGAATTCGATTATTCGATTATTCTTTACCTATTGATTTATAGACTTTTTTTTTCATCCTTTGTTATTGAAATTTTACAATTTTGTGCTATTAAAGACATCTCGCATGTCATCTTTTATAAAGGCCCATGTTAAAACACAATTTTTCATACTTAATTTTTTTGGTGAAATGCCTGGAAAAAAATATTGAAAAAATTCATAACCCCATGTATACTCCTTTAGAATGTTGCGTTAAAATTTAACGAAGCTGGGTAATTTTTGAGATTACGTCGATATCTACTCAAGACCTTTCGAAAAAATGGTATCTGAATGACTCGCTGAGATCATCGCCAAATCTTCTGGAATAAATGTCTAACATAAGACTACCGTATGTTTTATTCCATCCAAATCCCTTCATACCCTTGAAAATCTTCTTAAAATGGAACCACAAAGATATTCTCAAGAATCTCAAGGCTTCAAGGGATCAACTTCAAAGCTTATGAAATTAATTTATAGTAAATAGATCTCTCTTGCATTTTTGGATGTCGAAATGATTTCCTTCGCTTCAAACCTCTTGAATGCGCAAATAAATGAAGGAGAAAAAAACAATATTCGGGAAAATTTTGATAAACCCGGAAATATTGCAGATGCCATTGGAGAATTGATGGCGAACGGAAAGCAAGAAGGTTGTGTGCTCAGTGAGGCAGCCGGAAAAAGGCTATTCCATATTTTCTGCACGAGCACACGTGTACCCGAGTTAATGTATATGTTGCTCTCGATGCATCCATAATTAGAAGAAAAAACAGACGGAAAAAGAGAAAAAAAATTAGGTCTCGACCCTCGACCGATCGGAGGTTGCTCTCGTCTCGTTACGGCCGGAATTAGACGCGCTTTCACGGACGATCTTGAAATTCTGCTTCATCGATCGACGTACTCGGATGTTTTTTTAACCGATAAAAAAAAATGAAAAAACATGAACATTGGTTATATGTTTTGCGACTAAAAAGTGTAATTGGAATATAATTAATTCCATTTAAATTGAATAAAAAATATTAATTACACTAATTCAATTCAAATAAAAATTTAATTAAATCAATTACAATTTCCCTAAGATATATTTATATCTTCTTAAAAATCTCCAAGTATGTTTCCTTTACATAATTTATCAAGCGCACGGATTATTTAACGAAAATGATAAAAATTGTTGTAAATTCTTTAGAAATAGAACAATCTTATTGAAGCATAGAAATAATTAAAACAATATATTTTTTTTTCGCTCGGAGAAATTTAATTTTTTTTTTCATTATTTACAGATAAACAACTGAGACAAATTTATGGAAAAAAATTTGTGCAATAACAAAGATCAGATATTACAATTCAGGAAAATAATAATTTTCCTGAATATTTTGTCAACAACGTTTTTAAAAACTTGTAATTAATAAATATCCAACATCATTGTTTCTGAAGCTCAATTCCCCCCGGTGTCATCGATGTCATTGATTTTTTTCTGAATTTTTAGCTCATCGGTATCTACTACAATTTACAATAACTCTTACTTTTCGATAAGAATGTAAGTACAAAATATCCTTACATCGAATAGGAATATTCTTAATGTGCATTTTCTCCCATAAAATCATATTATACTCTCATCTTGACGTCGTTTGACGAAGGTAGACGAGTACAGCGTATGAGATAACATACCCAACTGTTATCGGCTTATGATTATGTTCGCGAGACTCGGTTCATTAACCTCGGAAAAATTCACACGAGGCTCGGTACGTCAACCGATACAAAGAATATTTTCAATTGCACGATATTTCGTATAGCCATAGTATTTTGAATGAGAAAATATAAAATAATATCAATTGGTATTCTCATAAATTATCCAAACCAAAGCGCGACTGTATGTACATAGTATGCGTTTGAGCTATTCCATCAGCGGGTGAAACAAGGAACGAAGGACGTCCAGAGAGACCGTAACATATAGATTGAGCCTTGACCCATTTGCAACTTATTAGATTATTACCTCAAAGGTCATTAATTAGCAGATAGTGGTGGGGATTTTAACACTTGGATATGGAACGATATGTAAGATATACATTATACATATGTGTATACGTGTCTATTGTAATGTACAAAATTAAACTACAGGATCGCATCAAGTGCCGCTATTAAAGAACGAGAAGATCCATTGCTGAGATGGTTAGGTAAGTCGGTAATTATTGTAAAGGCAGAGTAACAGAGTAAACTTTGCTGGAGGAAAAAAATCAATCTTGCGTTGAAAACAAAAATATGGCAAAGCCTGAAAAACTTCCTAAAATGTTTTCTTTTAAATTTAATTTAATTTATTTTTTTTTAATTTATTACCTTTGCCCGGGGTCCTTCCCCTTTTTGGAAGTCCCTAACCTATTTTTCCATGTTCCAGTTTTTCTATTCCACGAGTCCCCCCAGAGTGTTGTCCGCAGCCACTCTTTCCTAATCCCCTTCTGTATCATTCGCACGAGGGTACAGGGAAACTGCGGAAAACCTGTACCGATACAGTCAGCTGTTTCGGCAGAGTTCGCGTTCCCCACAGGGAACCCGGACTCTTCCGAAAGATAGCCTCCCACTCAGCGATTCAACGCGCCAGCCAGCGCGCGGCTAAGCGGCCACTGCTCCAAGTATTGGCCTCGACCAAAATGCTGCTTAACTCGGTGATCGCCAGAGCCGCCCGCCGACCACGTACCCATTGCTGTCGGTCAACTTCCTAAAATGTTTTTTTCTTCATTTCTCAGTAATAATAATTCGTTATACCGGCACGTTTACCAAACTCTATCTGAAACTTTGCTCCACTCAATAGCAACTCCATCAGAATTTCATGCTGACGAAACAAGTTTACGAAATAATAATTCTACCACGAAACAACTCTACCCAATGACATGTCCGCCAGCATCAGCCTTTCACGAACAGCTCTACCCAATTACAAGTATATCAGATGAAAACTCTCCGGCGTGGCTGATGGTAAGTTTGCTCTTGGGGGTAACATAGTGAGCGGCCGGTAACTCACCATCAGCCACGCCGTAGAGTCGTTAACTGATAGACTTGTATTTGATTGGAAATGCTCGTGAAAGCCTCTTTACGGTAGAGATGTTATTGGACAGAAATATTAACCGTGACTCATGTCTGGTGTAGAGTTGTTTCGTGGTAGAGTTTTAATTTGGTAAGCTTGATCAGAGAGTCTAGATTCTGGTAGAGTTGCTAGTTTGAGTTTCCGGTAGTGTTGTAAGAATGTCGTTATTTCAGTTACACTATATACCGAATTAAAATGACAAATCTTGATCTCTTACTCGACAGTGCGAAACACAAGTTGAAGCTAAATTCAGGGAGGGATGAAGGGGCGGGGGGAGCTATCGAAATAGTCGGCCACTGATAATAATGTTTGTAGAGGGTCGCTAATTTTATTCAATAATTTTATTGCAATTTTTTTAAATAAGAGTATCCAATTAAAATTTTTTTTTTTATTACTAAGATTAAATTTTTTTAAATCCCATAAGCTTGATCTGTCGGGATGGTACACTCGGTACGCGATCCAAATTTTACGAAATAGTATATTATGCACCAAGGGACGAAAGTAGGCGTTTTTCGTCGAGCGCCGATGTTTACAAAACGAGACAAAGACGCCTACTTCTTTCCCATGGGGCATACGATATTTTCTACAACACATTCATTGAAAACGAGTGTTTTTTTCGCTTCTGAAACGGGATAAAAGAAACTATGACTTTCATCCCGGTTCAGAGAGTAAAAAACACGAGTTTTCAATGCATGTGTTGTAGAAAAATATTTGAAAATTGAAATATTTGTTTCATTTTTTAGTATTGACTGTTGCATTTTTTTTTAGTCCTATCAGATGGCAGTATTTGTGTTTGAAGCTTGAGTGAATTTCATGCAAAAAAACGTTATACTATACAATAGCACATACGATCACTAGTTTTAGAGTTAAAAATTTTCGTATATGTCGCGCTTCATGTCAACTCAGCCACCCCGTTTTTTATTGTCTGAAAAAAATTATTCAGCATGAGCATTTCAAGGGGCAATACCTATATCCATAACATTTCAACGACATTTCATCCCGCCACTATTGGTGGTTCTCGAGATAATGATTAATGAATTATCAATTTTGTAAAAATCATAACTTTTGGTAACTGCTGATCGGATTTAAACGATTAAAAAAAGAATTTTTTTTATTTTTTATGCCCTTTCGAAAAAAATATGTCGTCATCGGAAAATAGCTCATTAGACAGTTTTCGGGTTAATTTTTCGATTTTTTTTCTACGAAAGAGCCACCTGCAATTCCACTATTTTTTTCCTGATAGAGGGGGGAAATACGCAACTCCACAGGATTGTTTCAAGATGGAAGAGGGCATCAGTGAAGAGCAGGGAAAAATTGTTTTCCCTCAATTTACCCCGAAAACTGTCTGATGAGCTTTTATCCGATGACGGCATATATATATTTTTTTTTTTCGGAAAGGGCAAAAAATTTTTTTAGATATCCTTTTTCAAACGTTTAACTAACACAATTGCGCGTTCGAACGTAAATGGCACAACGGGTCTACTGGATCCGACGTATTCAAACGTGTATTGTACAGCCGGTATTGAATATTTTTGCTCAAAAATTTTATCTGAGGTAGGTTATGATGGGTTGTTTAAAATGTAATTGGTTTTACAGGGATTAATTTATTTTAAGTCAGCAGGACTTCCAAAAAAGATATTTATTTTGCAGAATGAAATGTGATTTTTAGGTAAAAATTAAAAATTCATAACTAACGGTAGATGTCGACACTTGGTCGATTTTTTAAAATTTAGTACAATTAATTCGAGCTCGAATAAAACGCTCGGGTCTATTGGACCCATAGTGCCAGTTAAGGATTGAAATCCGACCAGCAGTTACCAAGTTATGATTTTTACAAAATTGAGAATTCATTAATCATTATCTCGAAAGACAACAATAGTGGGGGGATGAAATTTTGGTGAAATGTCATGGATATATTACCCTTCGAAATGCCCATACTGAATCATTTTTTCGGCACAAAAAAAATTATTCATTATGGGCATTTTGAAGGACAATGTATATATCCATGATGTTTCACCAAAATTACATCCCCCACACTAATTATTTCGAAGCAAAAAAAAAAATTATTCAGTATGGGCATTTCAAAGGGCAATACTTATATCCATGATATTTCACCAAAATTTCATCCCCCCATTATTGTTGGTTTTCGAGTAAATGATTAATGAATTCTCAATTTTGTGAAAATCATAACTTGGGTGACTGCTGATCGGATTTAAACGATTAAAAAAAGAATATTTTTTATTTCTTTTTCCATTTTCGAAAAGAAATATGCCATCATCGGATAAAAGCTTATTAGACAGTTTTCGGGGTAAATTGACAAAAAAAATTTTTCCCTCTTCACTGATGCCCTCTTCCATCTGTGGAGTTGCGTATTGCCCCCCTCTATCAGGAAAAAAATAGTGAACGGAGTTCCGGGTGGCTCTTTCGTAAAAAGAAAAATCGAAAAATTACCCCGAAAACTGTCCAATGAGCTTTTCTCCGATGACGGCATATTTTTTTCCGAAAAGGGCATAAAAATTAAAAAATTTCTTTCTTTAATCGTTTGAATCCGATCAGCAGTTACCAAGTTATGATTTTTACAAAATTGAAAATTCATTAATCATTATCTTGAGAACCAACAATAGTGGGGGCAACTGATCAAGTGTTCTCTGGCGTGGCAAATAAGTACATGATATGATTTGCCAAAGTTCATAAACAGTTCATATAGAGTGTTAGGTAGATAGGTAGGATAGGCAGGTAGGTCGTAGGTTCGAATCCCCGTCGAGGAGGATAAAATCCTATCAAGTAGTAATCCGTGCAGGATTTTTTTTCCCAGTGTAACCCTTCCATGACCTATAACAACGACAATATAAGCGTATGGAACCATTTTTCAACTGATATATTTCGTTTTTGTTTAGATTTTCAATTTTGTTTAGTATTTTCAATTTCATACAGTGAAAGCGACTTTCCATCACGGTAAATTGTACAATATGGTGTTGATTTACCACATTAAAAAACGCATATTTCACGTCCTTGTTAGATGTAATTTCTACGACTGGGCAAAATGTAATATCTACAATTTTCTCACTATAATAAATTTCAATTGGTAAATCTTGCGAATTAGGGCACCAGCCCAAAACGGCTCCAAATTTTTTTCTGGCACTTGTTATCATTAAAAAATAATATCCTATGTAATATTAAGGAGGGGGAAGACTTCTAACGTCATAAAAAATATAAAAAATTGGCAATATCAAGTAATAGAAATATTAACAGATATATAAGAGCAGAAATCGACTCTCGGTACTAACACACACACACACACACACCCACACACACACACACGCGCACGTACGCATGCACGCACGCACACACACACACACACACACAACTTTATCCAAAAATAATATCTCATGTAATTTACGCAATAAATGTACAGCATCTTTCTGGTGCCAATTTACTATCGTGGAGCCACGACTTCATCCGTAAAGATTGTTTAAAATTACACACTTTACGAACAACTTTCTTCCCGATTCGTTGTTGGTGTCGTCTATGACAACGCCAGGTAAAACTACTTTCATTGAGAGTAGCAGGATTTCCACAAGTTACACAAATTACTCCGCGTTTTAACACACCGTGATTTTTTAAAAAAGCAACACTGTCTTTTCGGTTTTGAAATTTTATAATAGCATTGGTAAGCGAAATTATACACCCGTCGCAATTCATAGTTACGTGGATACTGAGATTAAAAATATACTTTACCAAAGGGTTGCCAACCGGCCGGTATTCCGCCGGCCCAGCCGGTAATTTTGGTCAAAGGCCGGCAGTCGTCATTTTTGGCACAAGGCCGGCAAAAATCAGTCAACCGGGAATTACTATTTTTTTTTCAAATGACGTCTATAAAAATTTTTTAAAAATTATTTTCAATGAGCAGTGAATGATGAATTTTTTTTCTCGATCCGTCTGTCACAGCTTACAGCCACTTTTTACTGACGCCACCTGCATTTAGCGCTATAACGCTACAACTGCTACAAGCTTCGAGTACAAAGTACAAGTGTCCAGATAGCGTTGCAGTCATCGTGCCTATTGCTGTATTCACGTTATTTACGATCGTAAAAATTGTGACGAAGCATGTGTAGCAGTTAGCAGTCTTAGCGCAGTGTCAGTGTAGCTAAAAAAAATTAACCGGTTTTTAATTCTTCCGTGCGAGAGAAAGTGATATAATTTAAGAGATGGAGATAAGTGAGAGTGACGACGATTCTCCAATTCCTCATTAAAAAAGTCGAAAACGTAATTGCATTTTTAACAAGGATTGTATAAAAATTCCTGAATTTAAGAGCTGGCTAGCGAGCAACGATGATGAAAATGTCGCCCGGTGTATCGTTTGCAATAGTTCATTATCCATCAGATTCAATGGCATCAATGCAGTCAGAAGACACTCAATTGGCCACAAACACAAAAATCGCATGAAAGAATCTTTAATCTCGAAGTCCGTAGGAACATTCTTTCCCAAGATGGATTCAACGCTACAAAACAAAATAACAGCAATAGAAGTAACCAAAGTGTTTCATACCGTAAAGCATGGTTTGAGCTATAATTTAAGTGACTGCGGTAAGTATTCTATTATTTAAAATATTACGTTTGCATTTCGATTTTCGATCTCTTATTTTTTCATGACCCAATATCTCGCGATGTTCCCAACGAGTTTTTGTCATCGTTAAAATAAATGAATTATTTTTTTGGTTAATCTTGATGACAACAGTAATACGATTACCACGATATATATTCATTTCACTATTTTATAGGGGCAAAGTTGGATCGTGAAATATATTCTGATTCAGAAATCGCTCCCAAGATTCAATTGGGAAGAACTAAAATGGAGTCTATTGTTAAGAACGCTCTATATGCCCATATGCAATCGAGTCCATCGTATCAAAAATTCTGGCAGGAAATTTACCATTTTCTATCGCGACGGATGCATCAAATAAAGGCAGTCGGAAATTTTTTCCACTGGCCATTCGATTCGTTGATGAAGAAGGTAATTTGAATATTAATATTTTATAGTCTACAATTCATTGTAAGTAAATACGTTTCAGCAAATGTAATTAAATATTGTGTTTTTAATTGAAAATGACATTCTTGCTTACCTAACATAAGGTTCGCGCGATTACCTTCTGGATTTTTATGAAGAGTCAGTTGAAAGTTCGGAAAGTATTAAAGATACGATAATAAAAGCTCTCGGAAAGTTGGGTCTGGATTTGCAGAACGTAGTTGCATATGGTGCTGACAATGCTTCGGTAAATTACGGAAAGAATTGCTCTGTATACCAGAAACTGAAGATATTAAACCCAACCATCGTAAAGGCCAACTGTAACGCACGCATATTACATATTACATAACGCGGCAAAATACAGTCTCAAAAAACTCAGTTTTGACGTGGAAACGTTGGTCTTGAAAGTCTTCAGCGAATTTTCATGTAGCGCTAAAAAAGTCGCTGCATTGCAAGAATGTTTTGAATTCGCTCAAGAACAATACCATCAAGTACTTCGACATATTCCGATTCGGTGGTTGAGCCTGCACAATGCGGTCGAACGCTTATTGAATAATTGGAATAGCATAAAGACTTACTTCCTACAACAAGGTATATATGAGTATATGAATAAAATAATTAATTACTGGAGTACTATAGTTATATAATAATTTGAAATCTTACTACGAAAATAATTTCCAATGTATATATAAAATTTTAGGCGAAAAAAATTGCGATCGACATGTTTGGAAATTTATAAAAGACCAAGCCGCCGAATTGAACACACGCGACGGTTAACACTTCCACCATTTCCTGACCATCTTCCAAAGTGCTATAAAAACTCTGGAGAAGAAAACTCTAAAAGCCCCGGAACTGTATCAGATAATGCTCAACGTGAAAAATCAGTTCGAGACGCGCAAGGAGCAACAGTTTTTTGGATTCAATGTACAACAGGCTCTACCGTATTTATCTATTTCCGAACAAAAAAAGATTCGTAACGAAGCCTTAGATGCATACGAACGAGTATTGGAATATCTCAAGAAATGGTTCGATTACGACAACTCGATTTTCAAAAAATTTGATACGTTGAGACTGAACGGAATATTGCCGAGTCTCGATGACATAATCAATATTTCTGCATCTTTTGGAATCAAGGTTTAATGTTTAGACTTTACACATACAGTTCCAGTATCGTTTGAAATAAATTTGTTAAGATATCTTATCAATTTCGGTTACATGCTTTGACCACAATCTTTTTCTAGCGTTTCAGGCTACATCAATTGTGTATGTAGGATATTCGAAAGTTGCAAAATTTGAAAAAAATACGCTGCAAATTGAAATTTGCAAATTGCTTCCTCGAGATTTTACATGATGTTCAAATCTTCCTCTATGCGGAACTATATTTTTAATTTTGGCTTCCTCATAGAGGAAACTTTGAGTGTCGCACTAAATCTCGAGGAAGCAATTTGCAAATTTCAATGTGCAGCGTATTTTTTTTTTGAGTAAAATTCGTAAAATTCGTATTTTTATAGCAATTCCGAAAAAATTCTCAGAGAATGAAGAGCTTGTATAGATTAACATCTGTGCAAAACGGGAGCTCTGTTCTGTAGCTCAAACCGTTCTCCAGTTATAAATGTTTGAATTTTACAGTGCCAGAACATGCACACACACACACACATCCGGACATTTTTTCAAAAGGCGAATCGTTACTCATTATATATATATACTAGGGGTGCGTAGGGCGCTACGCGCCCTCGCTTAGGTTTGGGTTTGGGTTTGGATTGGTCATTCTTTTCAAATTGGACACCCGGTATTAGCTCAATTCCTGAAATAGCGGCGGCGGCGGTAGCGGCGATATATCTTTATATATATATATACATGTACGCTCGATGTTTGTTAGATCGACGGATGTTTCTATTTTTATTCATATATGAAATTTTTTATATTACTATGATGTATTAAATATAAATGAAGATTTATTAATATATCAACAATATTCATTTATTACTTTATCACCCATCGTTCCCACTAATCAATCTGTAATCCTTCAGGGGATCAGGGCTATATAGCCCCAGCCCCCCTTCCCCCTTCCGACTTCCAACCGGCCGGCAAAACATATTCTGAATGTTGGCAACCCTATAATTACCATCTGACAATGTTATTGTTCGGTGTCCCTGTTTTCATTAATTCTTACAATGTTACTGTCTGATGTTTACATTGATACGTTTAGTTCAATCGGTTCATACTTTAGTGTGTGTGTGTGTGTATATATGTGCGTGCGTGCATACGCGCGTGTGTGTGTATGTGTGTGTGTTAGTACCGATCCGATACTTGCTATTATCTGTTAATATTGGTATTACTTAATATTGCGAATTTTTTATATTTTTTACGACGTTGCAAGTCTTCCCCCTCCTTAATATTACATAGGATATTTTTTTTTTACATTATATTATATTATATTATTATTTTATATCCGATACTTGCTATTGTCTGTTAATATTGGTACTAGTTAATATTGCGAATTTTTTATATTTTTTATGACGTTGGAAGTCTTCCCGCTCCTTACATAGGATATTATTTTTTAATGATAACAAATACCAGAAAAAAATTTGGAGCCGTTTTGGGCTGGTGCCCTGATTCGCAAGATTTACCAAATCTTACTGCAATATAATTATTACAATAAAACAGTAAATTTAACTGCACAGAAGTGCTGTCCATATAATTATCCGCGTTTGGAGTAAAATTTACCGGTTTTGGTGTAAATTTCACTTTTTTTCCGTGCAGCAAAAAAAAAATGCTCGTTGGATTAGGTTTTTATCCTCGTAGAGTTTAATAGCCAGATTTTTTGGAATTAAGCTGTACAATAATAATTACATCTATTTATGTTTAAGACCTCTCGGATTTTAGACGCACAAGTATGTTTTTATAATGATTTTTTACATTTTTTAGCCATTAGGCTCTAGGTAGAGGGCTCCAGAAATATCTGTTCAAATGTCAAATCATGCAGTTTCGTAGTTTATTAAGGGCATTGATCCAAAAATTAACGTGCACTCGGTTTTACCGTGATAGACGGAAGAAGATCTCTTCATTAGAGAAAAAAAGCCGATGAAACAAATTTGCTGAATTCTTCATTATTCGTATATCGATCATGAAAACGATCAATCACGAAGGCCAATGAGAGAAAGGCAAGAGCGATTCGATAATTTCGAGATATCTCGAGAGTTTATAACGAACTTCGACATTTCGGACAGTTATACATATGGGGCATTCCACGCCAAATCAGCCACTGCTGGACCATTGCATTTTTAAATTTGCTAATTTTTAATTCTAATTCTGAGCTCAAGATAAAGAACTCACCTGATTTTTTACAAATTTTTACCTCAAAAAATGCACCCAGTAGGATTTTTTGAAAAAATTTCTATTTTTTTTTTTCGTTTATCATAACTTCCTGAAAAATCAAGCGATTCGAAAAAATGAGGGGGTCAAAATTTTTGTTTTGAAATACTCTTTCGTTTAAGATTATTTTAAAAGTCATTCATATTTTAATTCAATCAGTTTTTTCAATTTTAAGCATAAAATCGCATTTTCTAGATTGTTTGTGTCCTTCGATTTTTTTTATTTTTTTTTTAATGAAAAACTGTTATTTATTTAAAGAATTTTAAGCCTAGTTTCATAGTGGGCAATTCATTCTTTCTATTTAAAAAAAAATTTCATTGTTTTTTTTTTCTCAAATTAAATTAAATTAAATTAAATCAGTAATTCCAAAATGTCTGTAATTCGGTGAAAAATCGAACGAAGCGTGTGGATAACAGACCAAAAATTTATCTTTTCGAATGCAATTGTTAAATCTGTAAAATTTAGCCGAAAGACATTTTTATAAAATATACACACGGTAAATTTTTAATGCTTGACATTATATACAAGAAACAATGACTTGGCCTTAGTATTCTGGAAATATGAGGGATTTGGGAAAATAATTCATTAATTTTTAGCCAAAAACAAATTTGTGGGTTCCTGGTATCGCGAATATCAGTAGCAGTAATCACATGTACTCCAGTAGCCACATTTTTTCGGGTTACACGAGCGCTGCAGTCGGTGGTGTGGATCGCTAATGACACTCCTACCACGCACAATAAATTATATTTTATGAAAAATGTCTTTCGGGAAAATTTTACGGACTAAACATTCGAAAAGATAAATTTAGAATTAAAAAAAAGATAAATTTAAATGAATGAATAATTAAGATAAATTAAGATAAATTAAAAGATAATTAAAAGATAAATTTTAGAATTAATTTAATTCAATTTAATTTAATTTAAGAAAAAAAACAATAAAATTTTTTTTTTTTTAATGCAAAAAATGAATTGCCCACTACGAGACTAGGCTTAAAATTCTTTAAATAAATAACAGTTTTTCATAAAAATAATGAAAAAAATCGAAGGACACAAACAATGTATAAAATGCGATTTTATGCTTAAAATTGAAAAAACTGATTGAATTAAAACATAAATGATTTTTTAAATAATCTTAAATGAAAGCGTATTTCAAAACAAAAATTTTGACTCTCTCATTTTTTCGAATCGCTTCATTTTTCAGGAAGTTATAGATAAACGAAAAAAAAAATATAAAATTCTTGAAAAAATCCTACTGGGTGCAATTTTTGAGATAAAAATTTGAAAAAAAATTAGGTGAGTTCTTTATCATGAACTCAAAATGAAAAAAAAATAGCAAATTTAAAAATGCAAAGGTCCAGCAGTGGATGATTTGGCGTGGAATGCCCCATACATATATATATTTTTTCAAGTATTGATGGATCGACTTACTCTTCCTCATAGAAAAACCTGTATTTTAATTATCGAAAAGGGGGGAGAAAATGAAGTACAATTTTAATCTATAAGCCTATTCTATCGTCTAGATAAAAAGTGTTGTCTGGATAAAAGCTAAGATTATCTGCAACGATTTTCGTCAAATGGAGTTAAACGACATAAAATTTAATCGTGATTATCGATTCTAGTCAAATTGAAACTTAATCGTTCTTTTGTTTTGTTTAAACAAAGAGAAGGGGCATTTTAGATTGGTACTCAACACTTTATGCAATAACGACTGTTTAAGGATGTATCCGACGTACCTTCCCAACCAAAAGTGACTTTCGTCGACAATATTGCGTCTTCATGATAAGATGAAAATCGGAAAAAATTCAACCACAAAAAAGACGATAAGAAGATTACTTTTTAATAATAATAATGCCCAAAAGTAATCATTAAATTGTTTAAACAAAACATTGTTAAAAAAATTTTTAGGGAATGTTTTTTTTTGTCATGTCAAATCAATTCGTTGATTTTTCTGACTACACATGCATTTTTTTTAAATTTTCTTATCATTTTGAAATTTCGGTTGTCGGAAATTTGTAAAGGTTGTGTTATACGAAACTATTCGTTCAATGCCCTGAAAACTTCTTAATTGTAATATACACCGCTTTTACGAAAACATATCCAAAATTCACGATTTTTCCTTCATTTTTCAAAATTAAAAAATTTTCGAAAACCGAAATTTCAAAATGATAAGAAACTTTTTAAAAAATTCATGTGTAGTCTGAAAAATCAACAAATTCATTTCACGTGTCAAAAAAAAAAATTTTCTAAAAATTTGTTAAACAATGTTTTGTTTAAACAATTTATCCATAACTTTTGGCATTATTATTATTCAAAATTAATCTTCTTCTCGTTTTTATTGTGGTTGAATTTTTTCCGATTTTTATCTTAACATAAAGTATGCAATATTGTTGACGAAAATCACTTTTAGTTGGGAAGGTACGTCCAATACATCCTTAAATTCCAAAATTTTTTTTCCATCATTCAGAAAATTCACAATCTCATAAAATTATTCCATTTCTCGCTAAATTTAATGCACAACATCTTTGAGTGTTGCTTGATCCATATAATGTTTTTTTTTCAGGTTACAGACTTCTATTTCGAAATTTTTCTATTAAAAAAATTTTTATTATTAGTTTTCCCAATCGTACGGCGTCCTACATTTTTTGCGTATCCCATCTCCTTATCTCTTATTACCTCCATCAATTTCTATGTTAAATTTTATTCTTTGAGACCCCGAACATTTTTATACACGCGATTCATTTGTTTCTAAATTACGAATACTTGGTTATACTCGAATTAATATCTCGAGTTTATTTTTTAATAAGAATATAGCGGTAAAATTCATTTCAGATTAAGGAGTAATTCCACTGTGAAATCTTCTAAGAAGCGTGCAAATTACATAATTGCATAGTGCTTCCTCATTCATCTGGATTGATTTTTTTTTTCATCAAGCCAACTTCAGATTATAAATGTAAACAAAATAGAAGAAGGAAAGAGTGCAAAGTATGTTGCTTTGTGATCATTTTTTGCTCTCCTAATTTTGGCTCATTCCTTATAGAGGAAGCCTTCAAACTCTGCAAAAAATTATAACAAAAGGCTGTTATTCTGAAAGGACCGTCTCGGTTATAATCGTGAGCTTTCGCATACGTAAAGTAGGGGTTGAAAAGGAGTCACACACAAAGTTTCAATCACGGAAAATTATTTTATCGAATCTTGAAATAACATTTGTTTCACTGCGACGGAGCACAGACAAAAAGAATGGAGGTATTACACTGTCTAGCTCGAGAAAGAGGGGCGAATTACAATTTGCGGAAGTTATAATTAGAAATTTTTTTGAAAAATTCAACATTTTTTTGAAATCAGAAACCTTTAAGCGTTTTTGGTCAAATTTAATACCAATCATGCTTGTGACCAAGTCTATCTGTGTAAAAAAAAATTAGCTGGATAGCTGCTAAGTTATGATAGTTAGAACGCCCACAGATATTTTTTTGGAAAATTCAAAATTCCGCGATATAAAAAATTCTGAAGCAATTCAAACAAGAATTTCAGTAAACAAAGGGGGGTATGAGGTCCACCTGCGTACCAAGTTTCAGCTTGATTGCTCGAGTGGTTCTCCAGAAAAATGGATTCTAATTTTTCAAGGCCAAAACACACACACACACGTCTGGGATTTTTTTTTTCTAAAAACGATTTCTCGACGTTTTTTAAATTTATGCCATTGTTATTCCTGTCTTACGGAGAAATAAAACTGAAAATTTCAAGTCCTTACCAGTAATGGATAATAGATTTCAACCATTTTTTTCCTTCGAGCCTGACATTTTATTGATTATATTTTCAATAATTCTGTTAATTTTGTGTCCATATTCTTTACGATTCTTCGATATTATTCATTACCGATATAAATTGGCTATACGACCAAATACTTTTTTTTTCATAAATGAGAGATATAAAATATACCCTTACGAGAATGCACAAATAAATAGAAAAAAATCCGGATCCTTTTTTTCAGTGCGTACAAAAAAAAATATTAAAATAAAAAAAAAACAATGACGGTATTCGATCCGACTTCGTGCTCGTGTCAAATGGCTTGGAATGCACGAAATTTAATCACCTTAATTAAGCTCGCCTTATTTTTTTTCCAGAATTAAGCCAAGTTGTAAGAAAATAGTATATTTATTTGTCACAAAATAAGAATTATGAAAAATATTAATAAAAAAATTTGTTACCATAGTTTTTGTTTTTCTTCGAGTCTTTCGTTTATTCCAGCCAACGACAGATATTACAAAAGTAACTTTTTCGTAACGTTCTCTTTTAATTTGAATGCGTCAATTTCGTTAATTTAATTTAAGGGACACTTACGGATAATTGATGAAAATAAGATTGTTTCTCGCAGCGATGCTCGTTAGATCGTGGATTATGGAGCCAGCTCGCGATCTCCCTTTGACTATGAATATTTTCGCAACTTTACGTAGCTACACGCTCGAATGGTGGCTCGCTCGACGAGTTTGACTGTCATAGAAATCTCGAACATGTGAATTACTGAGGGGCAAAGAGAGTGAGAGTGAGAGTGAGAGAGATAGAGTGAGTGCGAGAGAGAGAGAGAGAGAGAGAGAGAGAGAGAGAGAGCGAGAGGGCGTCACGATTTATCAACACGAGTTCAATTAGCGACTTTTCGCCCGGAGCGAAAAATGCACGAGAGTAACAGACAGATCGAGGGAGAGTAAAAAAAAAGAGCACTATATTTTATTCTCTCGTCAACTCGTCCCAATTTTACGCTGGTTTCTACAACGCCTATTAAATCACCGAAGGACCTCGATTTTTTTTTTTTTTGAAAAAACGATATTCGTATTAATCAGAGTAAAATTCGTCACCGTATATGTACGAAGAAAAAAAAATCACGATCGTTATCGAAAACCGGATCGAAGCTTTCTCAGATTGTAGAACGTACGAAAGTCAGTCCGGAGTCACGACTTTTCAGAAAATTTTCTCTCACAAACTTCGAAGCACCAAAAAAAAAAAAAAATACCACAAGCCCCAACGTGTGTATCAAATTTTCCAATTGGCGGATCACTGTCGACGACACTAACCATTCATTTATCAAATTTTCACGAATTATTATATTTTTTTTAAGTCTATATTTTCCACTCTGATATCACTATCACTCGAGTTTTTATAATAAATAATATATGTATATATTTTTATACGGTTTTTTAAAATTTATTTTTCATTATTTTTTAAATCAATATATTTTTTTTCGTATTTTTATCTCAAAATATATTTTTGTTTGCGAAACACACATATACGTATATCGATTTATCCGTACATGTGCGTGTTTTCCTGACCTCTGAAGTGCGTTTGCTTTAAAAATCCGGGAAACACAACGACCACAGTTACGCGGGGGAAAGACGGATAGTAATTTTATTGTGCACGACACCTTGCGTTATTTGAATATAATGTATAAATCTATATTTGCATTTACACGATCCTCGACTAATCAATGACCGGTGTATATCGCGTGCGTGGGAAGAGACTCGCAGCGTTACTTTACGTAATACGTCATTTGACGAATTTGACCCGTGAGATACGGTGAGCTGAGATGAAGTGAGTGTCGTGGATCGTTTGAAGCAACTTAAAAGCTATAACTGCCACCTCCAACTGGACTGCAGCGTGGTGTCCAGCATGCAGTCTTTTGTACGTTCGTATACACGTACAGTGTGGTATCGAACGCTTGGTTGACCGAAACATTCAATCACTGTACACTATTTATTTATGTATAGGGTGATACAGAATCGAGAAACGACTCCTGATAATGACATAATCTGCATCCACGAAAATCATTCACGAGTATAAGGATCAAAGTTTACCAACCAGAGAGCAGCCAATCATTGCTAAATTTGAAAAAAAAACATTTGTCTTATCGATATAGGCAAGAGAAAATTGTAATTCGACGCCGATTTTTAATAGTTAATCCCGATAGAATATTTTTGATAGGCCGAAAGCATGCATTGATTCAACAAATTTACGAAGGAAATAAAACAAGAGATTTGTTTCGAAAACTTAAAATTTCGTAATGATCCTTCTTGCAATGACACTTACGCGACATTCCTCAAATTCATTGTGAGTTTTTCTTGTTTACCACCATCAACACTTAAAAATTTTATGAAATTTACAACACTTTTACCGTACCAAAGTAATTTAACTTCACAAACATGGTATATGAAATGTAAATTCGTACACATCGTATCGCTAAATTAATAGAGTGATATTAATTTTAATACACTATGTGGAATTTAATATACACAAGTTTGAATACTGAAAACCCGTATACTAATTTTTCGAATACGTTGTGTGATGCTATAACTTTTGTTAATGATAATCACAATTTTTGTATATAAAATCATTTATCAGTAACGATGTATTACAAAAACGGGACAACTTTGGATTTTAATTGCAACCGAATGAAAAATACAATCTACTTGAAAATGAACATTACGATAAGTGAAATATATATCCACAACAATTGTCTTTTAAAACTGCAAAGCAAAACTGAAATCGAAATTTCATATGCAATGAATTCTAAATTACAAAAACTAATATAGTCGATCCAGTATGATGGATCGAAAATTCTGAAAATGCCATAAGTTATCAAATTTTGATCGAGCTTTCTACTCAATGGTTTTTAGGTCACTAAACACGGATCTGAGATAGGGATTACAAAATTCCATACGGAAAATCCAACGTGGCGGATCGGAAATTGTGAAAATTCAATAACTTGTAAGCTTTTTATGGCATTTTCAATATAGAGATTTTTGGATTGTTGCATATACAAATTCGAGGACCTGGTGGTTCACCGGAAATTCGGTGTTTTTTTTATGTTTTGAGTGGGAAATTTGGTGATTATAAGGTAGGTTTTTTTAGCGAAAGATTCGATTTTTTTAAAAATAATTTTAAAAAATAAAGAAGTTTTCTAAATATTTGTTCTTTAAATCAACTTTTTTGGGAACCGCAGCATACCTACTCGTACTCGACACACCAATCTCCCTGAACGTATAGTCAGAGTGAACCTGATGAGTTATGGCATTTTTAGAATTTTCGAATTTTCGAACCACCATATTGGATTCACCACGTTCAATTTTGTAATTTCTTCCGAAACCAAGATCAGTATACTAAATAAAGGGCAGAAGACGGGACCACCACCATCCCTTGAGCAGCTCGTAACATACAACTAATCAAGTGTTCTCTGGCGTGGCAAATACATTATATGATTTACCAAAGTTCATAAACAGTTAATAGCGTGTAAACAGTTAATAGGTAGATAGGTAGGATAGGTATATAAAATCCTATCAAGTAATAATCCGTACAGGATTTTTTTTTCGGTGTAACCCTTCCATGACCTATAACAACGACAAAATATGCGTATCGAACCATTTTTAAAGTGATGCATTTCGTTTTTGTTTACATTTTACTACAAAAAATGTTACCAAAGATTTATTAATTTTCATGAACGTTAAACTGAAAATTTAATCAAGACTACATACGTTTCAAATGCACGAGTGTACTTAAATTCCATGCTGTAATGTTATGTTTAATATACATAGTGGTAAATTTAATAAGCACCCTTACATGGATATTAGTAAATGTTTCTTGATTTTAATACAGTTTAAGGATGTATGAGCACAAGGTGGCGGGAAATGATCGGAAACGTGGGCGCGGGTGAGCGCGGTGAGCGAGGGGCACGCATGAAACAAGAGAGAGTCGGACCGCTCATTATCCGACACACGCGAAAAATTTCCTTAAAATCGATAATTGTATGTCAAAAGGTTCGTTAACCCCCATTTTTTATGGAACGTATGTAATCGTGATAGTTTTCTGAACATTTAACAGTTTTAATATTGATCGTGTCTGATCGTGAAAGATACGAATTTCTGTTTCAAAGTTGCGTCAGCCCAGAATTCGTATATGGCGTGGGATAAATATCTTGATTTCACGAATTGATTACTCGCGTAAAGAGTCGTTGACCCACTTTGAAATTTTGCAGGTTTTATCATATACACTTCTGCTACACCATATAAAAAATTCATATTTTTATATGATCGTGAAGCTAGTGCTCATACATCCTTAAGTTGACGATTCCTACGAATGTTATAACTTTTCAAATCCATCTGTGTAGTAATATCACTGTTCGATACCTTTACTTTTAAATTACGAGTATTGTAATATTGAGAACCGTATTTGAAATTTCATAAACGGTATCTGAAAACGGTATCAAAAAAATTTCTTATACTGGTATATTAATTTTAATATAGATTTTTTTAACAGTGAACGAGATCGCTCTGTCCGCTCTCGTGCGCCTCGTATGAAATCGTATTTTCACGCGAATTTCAAAGTAACGCGCTCTAAATTCCCGCGCCGTCGTACACGTGCGTGGCATGGGATCCAGACACGTGGGCGCACATTATCTACGGTCGTCGGCGATCATCGGTTATCGCCGATCGCGAGAGCCAATAGAAACGATGGAAAAGCTGTGAAAGGGCGTGGTCTCGTGTACGTTTCATATTCGGACCGTTGCGGTAGTGAAATATTATTAAAATTTTGCTGGTATTATTACGATACTTTTACTGTATCGTTAATGTACTATCGCGGTGTATTGTAATGAGTTTTCTATTTCCTGTAGTGTATATGTATTCTTTTTTTTCGGAAGCTTCGTAAGAAATTAACAGATATTACGGATTTTGCGATTAATAATAGACTATGAGATATTCCACATCGAATAAACCAAATTTTAAATTTTGGCTTTTCAATTCCATTGCCGATCTTTTATTCGATTCATTAAGCCTTTTGTCCCTACTGTGTCGTATTCGCATGAGGACACGGGAAAAATACCGAAAACCCGTGCCAATACATATCGTCATATTTATTTCTGATTCTTTTGGTTTTAGTATGAGAGTAAGCATCAAGTAAGGACACTAAAGTCTCAGTAAAAGTGTATACAAGTTGTGCACAAATCGAGGACAAGGTTAAAACGGCTCGTGTATTAAACTTGTACCCGCGATTGATCGTGAAATATTTATTGATTTGTTCTGACAATTGTGTGAGTATTTTTAGGGCCCAAAAACTATTGGGGAAGTCCAACAGCGGCAAGATTTGAATCAGCTTCTATCCATCAAATAACATTTGGGTTTATTCTATTGGACAATTCGATAGGATCAGAGCTCTAAAAATCTATCCCGATTTTTAGCAGTGCTTGGACCACCAACACAAATAACTTTAAACTTTCGATTCTTGATTCGATCTTCCATCGATAAAAGAGAAAAAAATCATGAACCTTAAAATTCATTAAGGCCGTCCTCTAGTTTCTCGGGTCGAAAAAATCGATTTTTTTTCGAATCGCGAAAAGAGAAGACAGAGCAGCTCTGCGTGACTTCCAAGAAGAAGAGGAAGGCCTATTGTATGGTCCAGGCATAGCAGATTGACGGTGAGATGAAATTTTTAGTATAAATCACATGCGCGAACTTTCAAACGCGTTTTTCTCGAAACACCATTTTTCGAAACGGTAACCACGATATTTCAGAAACTATTGCACCGATCTTGTTCAAATTTATACAGCATCTTTAATATGTTATAAGCCAGCGATTGAACTAGGATTATCATGATTGCTTCGATAGTTTTTTTCGTACGAGCGAAAAACTTAAGAAAAAATGAGTAAAAAATAGAATGTAATTTTCAAAAGTGTATAAAAAAGTCAATTTTTGTAATTTAGAATTCACTCTAGTTCAATCGCTAGTCTTGAATATGAAGATTAAAATGCCGTTTGGTTTTTTGATTTCAGATAAGCAGAACAGCCGCAATCTTGGTCACCGTCAAGCACCTCTTTTACTTGATGTCTTCCTGTCGGCCACTATAACTGCTATTCTATTATATATTTTGACTTCAAAAAATTTGTAAAGCTTATTTAAATGTTAATAAAGATTATGCAAAAATAATGAGATTGATTATTTCGATGCTTTGCCCGTAAAAAAATTATTGAAAAAGCCATAAAAAAAACAGCCGAGAAACTAGAGGACGGCCTTAAATTTAGTTCATTGCACGCCAGAGGTTATCAGTGATGAGTCTTCCTCATTTTTTTATTTATAATTTTCATCTCAATTTTTCCGAAGAACTTCCAATAAGTAATTTCTAAACTTCCCTCAATGAGCAAAAAAAAACAAATTTCAAAATTCGAAACATTTTATTTGTCACGCACCAAAGGTTTTTGGAGCACCCAAAAAACTTTGAATTAACTCATTTGTTTGATTTCAAACTATATTTTATAAGAGGATGATTAAAATTAAAAAAAAAATATATTTCGTTCGACATAAACGAATGATAATGTCAATTATTATAGATACAATTATTATAGATACGAGTGTATACATACTCTATTGGTCTTCACGAATCTTGTTAATGAGTTAATAAATTTGCCGATGAAAATATTTATAAACGCATTATTTTCAATTATTTGAAATAATGCGAAATGATTTTAGTTTGAGAATAAAAAAGGAATGAATGACTGTGAGCAATGGGAAAATGTTGTGGAATGAATCATACGGCAGGTGGCCGGGGGCATCGTTTATTTTTTTCGATTATCTTTCGGCATACATTTTTTTAACGGGGCTGGTGATAAGACGAAAAAAAAACAAATAGTAATAACATATTCGGGTACACACATATTTCTCCAATATACCCGTGGGAGCATCGATCGACTTGGTACTCGCGTCCCGTATATGTACAACCATGAATGGCACGACAATGTGTGTATATACGTATATAAAAACATCTTACGAGATAAATGCTATCAATGGAAGAGTTTCGTTACGGACATCGTAGCCGAGTCGGCTAATCGAAACTTCCGGTCAACCAGAGGAGCTTTGAGATGGGCACTGAAATGACGCGAGGATATATAGTATGTACGCCTTACACACATACGTACGTCCAAATATATATATATATATATATATATATATATATATATATATGGGGCATTCCATGCCAAACTGGACAAGCTGCGATCCTTACCATCTTTGATTGTTTTCAAATTTGTTTCATTATTCAGTAGACTCAAAGAAGCATTCATGATTTTTTTTAAATTTTATTATCTAGTGGTTTTGACTCCGGGAATTTTTGAAAATCCTACATTTGAAGTGGCCCGAAAATGTTCACGCCCCTGTTCTTCGGTTCCGCCGGTCGGATTGAAAAAATCAAACATATGAAATTCATTCGGTATGTAGCGTAATTTTTGGCAAAAATATATTGAAGATGATAATTTTTTTTCAATGGTGATCTCGTCGCCTAAACATCAAAAACCGGATTTCCGGCCGGTATGAGAAGATTCATTTGTCTGAAAAGTTTCTCCAAAATTCTTCGTAAAAAAAAACAAACATTTTCATATACGACTGATCGTGGACCTAGGATTTCTTCTATTTTTTATCGAATATCAAAAAAAAATTCTGAAACATAAAATGTCCTCGATTTTTTCTAATTTTTTTTTCTTTGTTTAGTAGACTCAAAGAAGCACTTTTGGTTTTTTTGGATTGTATTCTCAAGTGGTTTTGACTCTGCAAATTTTTGGAAATCCTATCCTGAACGTAGGTTTCGCCTATCCTAAATGTAGTATTTTCCTATCATACATGTAGGATTTTAAAAAATTCGCGGGGTCAAAACCGCTTGAAAAAAAATCCAAAAAAATCACACTGTTTCTTTGAGTCTACTGAACAAGGAAAAAAATTTGAAAAAATCGAAGACATTTTGTGTTTCAGAAATTTTTTTTTAAATTCAATAAAAAATAGAAGGAGTTCGAGGTCCACGATCAGTCATGCATGAAAATATTTGTTTTTTTACGAAGAATTTTTGAGAAGTTTTTCAAAAAAATCAATCATACCCGACGGAAATGCGATTTTTGATAATTAGGCGACGAGATCGCCGTTGGAAAAAAAAAATTATCGTCTTTATTTTTTCGAAAAACTACGTTCCATTCCAAACCAATATCATGTTTGATTTTTTTAATCCAAAGCAGCGGAATCGAAGATACAGAGGCGTGAACATTTTCCGGTCACTTCAAATGTAGGATTTTCATAAATTCCCCCCAAAAAAAATCACAAGTCTACTGCACAGGGAAAAAAGTTTGAAAAAATCAAAGATGGTGAGAGTCGCAGCCTGTCCAGGTTGACATAGAATGCCCCATATATATATTTATATATATACGTGTGTATGTATGTATATGCATATCCCGGTACCAAGACGAGACTTTGTAATTTGAAACCGGGACCCCTAATCGACGACTCGATTGTTGACGAACTGTTCGTACGAACGTCAAGAACATACATGCATACATTTGTATGTGTAAATTTATGTCGTCCGCCTCTAGTGATTTATCCGAATTTTTTGGACAAAAACACATTCCCGAACATTTCATCCATAACTCTTGGGGTACGACGATCGTTTCATTAAGATTTTTTGAGTATTGTTTCCATCATTCCATCGTATACCTTTTGCAGGCTTTTCCGTCCCTTTTTGGTTTCCATTTTCATTCCACTCCTTGAGACTCCCCCTTCCCAGGGTATTGTCCACAGTTACTGTATCGCATTTGCTCTAGGGCACGGGGAAACTACGGAAAACCTAGCCGATATACTTAGCTACATATTACTAACTTTCTATACTGCATTAGCATCAAAAACTTAGAAGAACTCACGCTAATTAGCGCAAACCAGTGCACGCCCAAGCGGTCACCTATCCCAGTATTGACCGAGGCCAATATTGCATAACTTGAGAGATCGCCGAAGCAGCGGCACTGACCGCGTATCCACTGCTGTCACTGATTTCTCATAATCATATGTCGTCGGGTTCGGGAGTATGTTGAATATGGCAAAATTATCAGAATTAGAAAAGTATTGATCCTGGATAGATTTGGAAAGTTGAAAGTGCAATAGGTCAAATATCTGCATGCACTAGGACCTCGATTTAAAGGTCTTCGATTTAAGCGACAGTCCCCACCATGTCACATTTATCGATCCGTTTTTCGCGTGGTGGGACATAGTGGGGAATGCTTCAGGTCTCCGTGGTCAGGCCTGTAGCATGCACGGAGGTGTCGATGCGCAGATACAGCATGGGCGGGCGTCCGCAACCTCGATTTAACAAGGTGCGATGCGGAGCGGGTCCCGCCACTGTCCGTTAAATCGAGGTCCTAGTGTATATAGCACAGCAAATTTTGTCAATGACACAGCCGATGTGTACGGAACCTCTTTCTAACGTACGCACTATTAGTTCTGGACTGGCCACTTGTATGGCTTCAACGATAAAGATGACCCTAATGCTTGCTGACGATTTGTCGAGTATAGTAGAGTTTCTAGGGCAAGAAGCCCATGTCTTTTTAAATATATACAAAACATTCAGGAGGCGCAATGATTAGCATGGCTCCAGCAGATAGGTGAAAAACACGAGTTTTTTCATACGTAGACACATGATTATTGAGAATTTTGTAAAATTTTTAAATTGTGGCTAAAGTTTTTATTTCCAAATATTGATTATTTATTAAATATCTTTTTGTGTAAAACAATACGTTGTCGTTCACTTTCAAGAAGAGTTATATGACAAATCACTTCAAAAAAATCCAAAATTTTTTTGAAAATTCGCTAGCTCGCTTAAAGAGGTTCTTAACCCAGAGAAAAACGGTAAGAATGATTCTAAAATTTGAGGGGAGGTTTGTACTGGTACTAGCAATACACCGTAATTATTTCAGATTTTTTGACCACGTAGTTGAGGAGAAAAAAAAACATTGAATATGCCGCTTATACGTGGGCTCTTATGGGAGAAGTATTCGAAGCTATGAGTGGAGATTATTTTAGGAGTGAAAAAACGGTAACATTTCCCCGAGGAACCGCTTAAACGATACATGAGACCTTCATAGATATAATTTGCCCATAAATAAAGTTTTTCACCGTGCCGATTGTGAAATATACGTGTAAACAGAATTGAGCGTGAGTAATGGCAAATTAATAAAATGAAAACGTATTTGGTGAAACAAATGCCGAACGCAACCTGGCCCGCACGTCGCCCGCGCCGCGCTAACGTTCCCCTTGCCGCACCCAAGTATATATGTTAAGAACCTCCTTAAATGCTCGCTTTGTATACATAAAAATGTTTAGGCCACAGTCCATAATAAACTTACTTCTGTTTCTAATTATTTTCATATTAAAAGCTCGAAAACCGAACACGAGCGAATCTCTGCCCACCTTGGTGCAAAGCCCAAGTTTTTCTGCACGCTTTTCTACAGGGTTTTTGAGAATTATTTCAGATTTTGAAATTATGGTTAAAATTTTTATTTCCAAAAAATCTTAAACAATAATTGGGTGGTCAAATTCTTTTTTTATTCACTGACCTTTAAAGGTAGCGTTAACCAAATTGGCTTATATATATCATCGGGAATAATACACAGTTTCTTTGGATTTGAAAAAAAAAATTACGAAATAAAAAGCCTCCGCTTGGAAATTCGTTGGGATGAAAAAAGAAAGAGCATAGACTTTTTTTTCAATTACTTCTATTTTTGGCATGCCCAAGAGTTATTTCATGCGACATTCGGATTTCGGGCTACGAAAATAAATAGATCTCGGACCGAAATACTGTTTCTCTCCGCGGCTGTATGAACGAGCTACAGCTATAGTCCAGTCATTTTAAGGTTTTTTGATGCACTAACTCCGCCAAGGGGGGGGGGGGGGATTTATATCCACTTCATTGTAGACTCAATAACATGGAACTTATTAGTTTTCCTCCTCGGCTGTGGACCGGAAATTATCGTAATTTTAAAAGAAGCTAAAAAATTTACGTTTTTTTCCAAATCACTGTTTTGCAAGTAATCGTACCACCATAATAGTGATTATCAATCTTAAAGAAAAGGAGATTGCCGACAGCACAAAACAAAAGTAATCGTGATTCGATTAAATTTGGTGGTATTATCACCGATCGTAAATCACTATTTTTTGCAAGATTCCAGCTGGAAGCGAATAACTTTCTTCCGGTTAATTTTTCAGACAATATGCTGAATATAAAAGTTGAAGAGGAGGAGGTACCCTGTAAAACAAAAAAAAAATATCCTGAGCGGACCAGAATTGGCGGAGCTGGCCCCGATTAAAGATCGACGAAAAATCGAAAAGCGGCACAAACTTCGAGTTTAAGGATGTATGAGCACAAGGTGGCGGGGAATAAGCGAAAACGTGGGCGCGGGTGAGCGCGGTGAGCGAGGGGCACGCATGAAACAAGAGACAGTCGGACCGCTCATTATCCGACCCACGCGAAAAATTTCCTTAAAATCGATAATTGTATGTCAAAAGGTCCATTAACCCCCATTTTTTATGGAACGTACGTAATCGTGATAGTTTTCTGAACATTTAACAGTTTTAATATTGATCGTATCTGATCGTGAAAGATACGAATTTCTGTTTCAAAGTTGCGTCAGCCCAGAATTCGTATATGGCGTGGGATAAATATCTTGATTTCACGAATTAATTACTCGCGCAAAGAGTCGTTGACCCCCTTTGAAATTTTGCAGGTTTTATCCTATAAACTTCTGCTACGGCATATAAAAAATTCAGATTTTTATATGATCGTGAAGCTAGTGCTCATACATCCTTAAGGTGAATAACTCACATCCGGTTCATTCTATGGCCAAAACCACTGGTATAAAAGTTAAAGAAGATAAAATTTACTACACAAAGTTGTATACATTGATGTCTCCTAAGTGATCGAATTCCCTGGTATCGCGGCAGTGTCTGTGTATGCATGGTGAAGTGAAGCATGGTGAAGGCAGAGGTGAAATAATAACATAATAGAATGCGGGTTAACGGTAATTCGGGTAATGGTTTAAGTTTTATTCAGATCATTTTGGTCGTATAATCAACAAGAAGCAAATTATTTTCCTACAAAATGGGATATTGTAAAAATTTAAGATTTTTTTACATCTTTGGTAGGATCTAGCTTGGCTAATTCTGGTCCTATCAAGATAATTTTTTTGTTTTTACTTATATAAGAAATCTCCCCCTCTTCAACTTTTATGTTAATCGTTTTTGCCGTAGAATAAACCAGAAGCACGTTATTCGCGTTCAACTGGAATCTTGCGAAAATAAGCGATTTTTTGCTTATTTCATCTTATACTTGATCGACGTTAACCCCACCAATTTTAATCGGATTGGGATTTTTTTAAATTTTGTAGGGAATCTCCTCTTCTTCAAGATTAATAGTAATTATTTTTTTAGCACAATTAGTTCCAAAATAGTAATTTGGAAAAAACGTAACGTTTTGAGTTTATCTTGAACTTACGATAACTTCCGGTCCACGACCGAGGGAGAAAACTGAGTTCTATGTCATTGAGGTCACAAATGGATAAAACGATCTCCCGCCTTGTCGGAATTAATGCAGGAAATGGCACTTTTTGGGGCTAAAATGACTGGAGTAATATCCGATTCGTATTTTTCTTCACGCCCGTATCCGAAAATAATGTTTAGTTTATCCATTGATAAGGGTCGGATCACCAGAGAAAGTAGACAAATATAATCCTGGATATAGTTATCCTGGAAATAGTTTTTACTCCAAAGTTCATAGTCCTCGAAGATCACGTCGCATCATTATTTTCAATCGCACCAACAAATGATAAATTGATCGATTTCGGGAGTATTTTATGAAACAAGGGAGAGCAATTTAGTGCAGAAGTTCGAAAAAATAAAATCATATCCATGAAAAAAGAAAAACGAGAGCCTTGCATGCTTGTGTAATATATGGCTCACCGCCATCTAGATTAGGTATCGCGCTTTATCGTACAGGAAGCATTTTTCTGCATGGAACAGCAAATTCGTGTTTTCAATATCAATGTGTTTATAATTTTCTAAAATGTCGTAAAATCATATACGGAAAAAACCTTAACATGGGTGTTTGGATGTGCGTTACCAGCTTGACTAATTTCAAATCGACATTCAGCCCGATATTCATATTTCACTTCTGTTCTCACATTCAATCAAATTCATGCCACATCAAAATAATAAAAAAAATCGACAAATGCTCACTTATTTTGAGAATTATTATCAATCAAAATGTTCCTTTACCAGATTACTGCTTGAGATTACGAAAAAAAATATTTTTATCTTCAACAGTTCTCGTCAGGGAAATCCCAAGTCTAATCTGATCATACAATGAAAAAAATATAACTCCTATGCTTTTTTTTGTTACTTTGCTGCATACTGAGATTTTATTCCTCGTTCAAAACCAAATTCATTTTTATAAGCGTTCACAGCTCGTAAAAGCTAACAGAAACAGCTCGTATAAGGGTTTTTTTTAAGTAAGCATATCATTTCGAATATTTCATCTATTTATTCCTCATCGCAAGAAGTTTGTAACCAGATACAATATCAGTTCAGTCGAAAGGTGAGAAAATCAAACATTTATACATATAAAGTTGAGTTATAAGAGAGCAAATTCTGCACAAATATGAAACGGTAAAGGCAAAAATACAACTGACCCGAAACTCCACTAACCAACGACCAAAATCTCAATCAAACTTAACTTGACCAAAATTTAGGCTTTCCAAACAAAGCCATTAAATTTCAACTCTACTACAAAACAACTCTACCAGATGCGAGCCACGGCTAACATCTCTACAAGAATGAGACTTTTATCAACATACAAGTTCCAATTACAAGTCCACCGGATAAAAACTGGTCAACAAGCATGTTCTTGGAAAACACGGTAAGCAGCCGGTAACATATCATCGGCCTTGTCAGAGTGTAATAATAGTATTAATAATTTGTTATCCCGGCACGTTTGCAAATTCTACTCAAAACTTTGCTCCACCCAATACAAACTCCATCAGAATTTAATGCTGCCCGAATAAGTCTAAAAAATAAGAATTCTACCACGAAACAACTCTACCCAATAAAATGTCCGCCAGCATCAGCCTTTCACGAACAGCTCTACCCAATTACAAGTCTAGCAGATGAAAACTCTCCGATGTGGCTAATGGTAAGCTCTTGGATAACACAGTGAGTTGCCGCTAACTTACCATCATAGCCTCGCCGTAGAGTCGTTAAATTGTAGACTTGTATTTGGGTAGAGATGTTCGTGAAATCCTAATGCTGGTAGAGATGTTAGCCGCGACTTATGTTTGGTAGAGTTGTTTTTTTGTGGAGTTGTATCGTGGTAAAGTTATTCTGTGGTAGAGTCGTTTCGTGATAGAGCTGGGTGATAGAGTTGGGTAGGGTTGTAAATGTTCCACAGTTGTGATACTCATTCTTTTTTATTAATTGCAGTAATCGGATCAAAAATGTATTTATATTTTTTTTTATCATTGGCATCCACGCAAAGGCAATTGATCAAAGTATGCATTGAGTAAAATCAAATAGAGCGAAAAAATGAAATTTATAAGTCGGGCACAAAGTTTTCTAATGAACCTTATTTTGCCGTTTTGGGTGATCGTACATCAGTTATAAAGTTATAGATCAAAGTCAAGCTAGTCGTGATCAAGATCCAGCAAGCTTTCATTAAATGGCCCATATAACGAAACACCGAAAATCGTACGTGACTCCTCTTCGTTTCTGGATAGAAATAAAGTATCGACCTTGACGAAAAAAATTTCGAGAATGAGAATGAAAAGCGAGAGAAAAAAAGGCAAGAAAAGTTCGAGCCAGTTGATCACGTGGATACGGACGAACGCTCGATAGACTTATGACGTACGAGAAAACTCGTGGTGGCCGTTTGTCAGTCGAAGCGTGGGTGTTTTCTGGAACCGAGAGATTTTCGGAAGTCCAGTGGGTAGAGATGATATATTTGTAAAAATGAAAGTCCTGAAAATAATTTTATTACAAACATTATGGAAGAAGCTTATAACTTAAAAACAAACTGCCAAGTAATATTATAACAGGATTTTTGTACAAAAAAATTGTAAAACAAAATTCCTAGATTGCTCCTAAATTTTTTTCATTCGTTTACACGGGTTTCTTGTCTATATATTATGACGTAGGTACATTGATAAATTTTCGTTTCCTCCTATGACGAGGGAAAAGAATGATGAAGCGATACCGAAAAATTAAGAAAACATTCAGCAAGGCAGATTTTGTAATGCTGAACAACTCATGTCATTATGATTTTCATACACAATGCAAAGTTTTTGAAATAATTAAAAATCAAAAGTAAAAATGCAAAACTCGCTCTCGCGACTTTTTAGAATTTAATTTTAGGTAGAAAACTAAAGTTTCATCTAGCGCAGGAGATTGAAAAAAAAAATTAAGTTCTTTTTCTGCACACCCAAATTGCTATGCAATCTTTTTTTTACATACAGCCAGCGGGGTATAACCAGATACAGGCAACCAACTTTGCGTGCTAGTGAAACGCGTAACCCCCCTCATTTTTTCGTTGGGGATTAAAAAGAGGGCTCATCCTGCTACTATAGACTTATATTTTTTCCACATCTGTCCTGTCATGAAAAAATATAACTGAAAGCATTAAGGGAGCTACCCCAACCTCGAAGACTTCGAGCCGACATCAAATTGACACATTTACAACTCGTATGAGGGGTTTTGTAAAGTAAGCAGGCACATTTACAACTCTACCCGAAACTTTACTACCCAATAATATTTCTACTAGAACTTAAGCTCTCAATACGAACCTAGCAAATCACAACTCTATCGGAGAACAACTCTGCCAGATCTACGTGGTCTTTAACATCATCTCTACCCAATAACATCTCAACCGGGATGAGGCTTTCGCTAACATTTCTACCCAAACCCAAACACGTCTACCAGATAACGGACTCTCGTTCATGGCTAATGCGGTAAGGTTCCGGCAGATTATTTCAATACAACAGATAGGGTAACCCATGGTAGGTTGATAAAATACGTTTATGGTATAGTTTGGTAATCAAGTTTCGGGTAGAGCTGTAAAATGTGCCATCAAATTTGCCGATTTTTATTTTTGGACGTAACTACGAAATAAAAAATTTTTCGTACGGGTACTCTAACCAAATGGCACCTACTTCAATCTTATTTTTTTTTTCCAATATATTTTGACCACCTTAAAAACCAGAAAGCTAAAGTAACGAGAAGTATTTCATTCCCTATGCCAAATTTTCATGGAAATGGCGAAAATCCTGATAAAGTGTCACCATAATTGGGTCATCTCGAAGGATCGACCTTCAACACGATAATATACGAATACCAGTGTCAAAAGAGAGAGAACGAGACAGCAATCCTTGAAGTAATTCGAGCTAAGGTTGTTGTTTATTTGCTATTATAGATAGTGCACATGGCATATATTTATTATCATGGAGAGAACGCAGAGCAGTATCTTCAAGGCTGACAGTGGTAACGCTGAGTTAATCCTATCGATAGCCGGAGAACAGAACTCAGTCAGTAACAAGATGCGTATAATGGATATTATATGCGTGTACGCGATTAATCGATGGAAGTTACGATTGTTTGCTTTAAATTCGTATTATGCGAATTTCGTATTGACCTAACATCATGCCAGTAGGGGAAGGTGGGGCGGAATGGGCAGGTGGGGCTAAACGGGCCACCAAAAAAAAATTGACTTACTCGCATTTTCGCATCAAGGGGGACCGTACGAAAGAGTATGCAACGTGACTTCTCCGACAGTCATCAAAAAATTTTAGGGTGGGGCTAAACGGGCAACTCAAAGAAAAGTGACGCAACGGCATTTTCACGTCGAGGTGAGTGAGATAACACTATATGCAACGTGGTTTCACCGAAAACGATGCAAAACCGAAAGGGTGGGGCAAAATCGCCCACCCCCTTTTGATAAAATAATTATTCCTAGACGGCATATTCCCACCAGTTGAAGAATAGATAACAGAGTGTACGATATAGATATCAACTTTCGTTTCATATGATATACTCCTGTTCGAGCCAACAAGTTGGTGACAGAGAAGAAATCAGAATACCGAATATAAATTAATCAGTTATTATTAATGAGATTCACTAAAATTCACTAAACGGACATGCCAGTAAGCAATTTTTCCAGGGTGGGCGATTTTGCCCCACCCTTTCGGTTTTGCATCGTTTTCGGTGAAACCACGTTGCATATAGTGTTATCTCACTCGCCTCGACGTGAAAATGCCGTTGCGTCACTTTTCTTTGAGTTGCCCGTTTAGCCCCACCCTAAAATTTTTTGATGACTGTCGGAGAAGTCACGTTGCATACCGTTTCGTACGGTCCCCCTTGATGCGAAAATGCGAGTAAGTCAATTTTTTTTTTTGGTGGCCCGTTTAGCCCCACCTGCCCATTCCGCCCCACCTTCCCCTATTTTTCGACCCGACTTTATGTGGTTTAAGGGTGTATGTTAGCTAGGCAAGGAGAAGGAAAGCGCAGCGCTGTGGCGACGCGAGAGGCAAGCTGCGCAGGAGAACTGTGCGCGCAACATAAATGCTTTCTTTTCATAACGCGAAGTTTAACTCATAAAATTCGAAAAGTATGTGGGCTTTCTGTGATGGATGGGTGGTCGGCGTACGGCTCAGTAGGACTCCCGAAGCGGTTCTTATCGCTCGAAATGTGGCCGCTTAGCCGGGCGCTGACTTACTCACTGGATCACAGCAAAGGAGAAATCTGCCTAGGGCGCCCCGGGAGATCACGCTTGAGTTTACTCGCGCGGCCACCAGGGAGGACTAGATCAGAACCGACCTGTTAGGACGGAAGGTTTTCTGCAGTTTCCCTCCGTCTACGGCGAATGCAATACAGAGTCAAGGGGAGGTGAAGCAGCTGCAGCCGTGGAACACAGAGGAAGGAGGAATAATGTCGGAGTGGAAATAAATAGTGATATAGGCAAAGTGGTCTTAAAAAGTGGAATTGTCAGAGAGAGAGAGAGGCTCCGACCTTGTAAAAACCCCGAGTAGGGGTATACAAGTAAAATTCCCACATTATTGTTACACAAATAATTAAGTATTTTCAATGACTTGGTGTAATTATAAGGTCTTGACTTTTCTAAAAAATTATAATTTTGAATGTCAACTTGATTCTGTTGAAGTTGCGATTATCATTGGATCGAAAAGCTAGCCAGAAACATGGCAACGTCATAAGGCATATCTTTCGTGCTCCTGCGTGAACCGTGGCTGGTTGCTATTCGCAGTATCTCATTCGGACACGATACAGGTTGTTGTACACGTGCAAATGTGAGGTTTTGTTTCTGTTTTGACATGGAACAAATATGATTACAGAAGTTATTATCAGTATTAATGAGAACCACAAAGTGAAAGCTGAATATGGATGGGAAAAGGGGCAATTTATTATTCGCAAGCGGAAGCAGTTTCCCTTTGCGATTTTATATGAGGTTTCATGACACATCTCATAGTGAGATTCTTCGGGGCTTCAATTGAAAAGTTCTAAAGAAATATGTAATATGATTTCTCAAAGAATTCACAATTCATAAATTATTCAAAATTATTAATTTTTATGGTCAGCAATGATTCTCCAAACAAATTTTGATAATTATAATAATTAACGATACTTTACGATAATAATCGTTCTGTAATTTATTTCATGCTCGCACATCGTTCATAAGTATGACATGATACGTATAGCCCGGACATTATATAGTGTGAAAAGTTACAATTGACTGTCTCCAATTACACGACCCCTCTAGCAAAATTCTTGCGTTTACGGTCATGAGATGAGATCTCTTTTTTTCATTAACTTACGCTGGTTGATACATATGGGACATTCCACGTCAACTCAGGCACCCCGTTTTTTTTTATTGTCTCGAAAAAATTATTCAGTATGGGCATTTCAAAGGATTTTTTCGAGACCAAAAAAAAAACGGGGTGGCTGAGGGATAAACTTCCGTTTAGCTGATACCTCCGATTGATCTCAAATTTGGTATACCTATGTATTTTGACGCGCTGAAAACGAATATGACCTTCAAAATACCCGAAAATTTTATTTTCAAGGTCAAATCGATGAAAAATCGATTTTTTAAGTGTTTTTCGCGTTTATTGTAATGAATATTGACGTTAGAGAAAAATGTTTCAATTAAAAGTTGTAGGCCATTAAGCAATAAACATTTTTTGTGGAATACATTTTTCGTGTAGAACCACTGGTTTCGGAGATAAATGCGAAAATTACCCAACCCAACCCAACCCAACCGAAAACCTGAACACGATAGCGAAGAGAAATCGCGTCGGTCATCCCCCCATAAAAAATTGTTCGGCGACATCTTATTATTTCCATACATATGTCGAGGTCCATTCTTACTATATTTATATAGGATTCGGCTAAAATTTGGAATAGACTTTCCATCCCAAACCCAAACCACAAACCAAAACCAAAAAACCAAACCAGAACTGAAAGGACTGTTATTCATATTAAAAAGAATTAAAAGAAAAATAAATCATAAAAATTACGTTTTTGATAGGTCGGGGGGGCTCCGCCCTCCCGAACCCCCCCGGCGGGGCTTCGCCCCTGCGCCCCACCAGGGGCTCCGCCCCTGGACCCCATTGGGGACTCCGCCCCCAAACCCCCTCCCCTGCGGTCCAATTTGCTTTCGGTGCATAAACTCACCGAGCACACACATGAACACACACACGCACGCACACACATGCACACACACACGCACGCGCACACACACATACACACACACGAACACACACACACGCACGCACACACACGCACACGCACGCACACACGCACACGCACGCACACACACGCACGCACACGCACATACGCACACACACGCACGCACGCACGCACGCACGCACGCACGCACACCATGCACACACACGCGCGCACAATGTTGTACACACTCATACTAAAACAGGGTAACCGAACTAAGAACCTTTACTAAGAGATGGCGCTATGATTAAAGTCTCTAAAAATATACAAATTTCAAACAATTTTCGCATTTATCTCCGAAACCAGTTCTACACGAAAAATGTATTCCACAAAAAATGTCTATTGCTTAATGGCCTACAACTTTTATTCGAAACATTTTTGTCTAACGTCAATATTTATTGCAATAAACGCGAAAAACACTAAAAAATCGATTTTTCATCGATTTGACCTTGAAAATAAAATTTGCGAGTATTTTGAAGGTCATATTCGTTTTCAGCGCGTCAAAATACATAGGTATACCAAATTTGAGATCAATCGGAGGTATCGGCTAAACGGAAGTACACCCAATTATTCAGTATAAGCATTTCAAAGTACAATATATCCATGACATTTTACCAAAATTTCATCCCCCCACTATTGTTGGTTCTCGAGATAATGATTAATAAATTCTCAATTTTGTAAAAATCATAACATCGTAACGGCTGATCGGATTTTCACGATTAAAAAAAGAATCTTTTTTATTTTTTTCCCCCATTTCGAAAAAAAATATGCCGTCATTGGAGAAAAGTTCATTAGACAGTTTTTGGGCCAATCGGAATTCTACTCAGTATTTTTTTTTCTGATAGAGGGAGGCAATACACAACTCCGCAGGATTTTTTAAAATGGAACAAGGCACCAGTGAAGAGGAAAAAATTGTTTTTTGTTGATTTACCCCGAAAACTGTCTAATGAGCTTTTATCCGATGATGACATATTTTTTTTCGAAAAGGGCAAAAAAAATAAAAAAGATTCTTTTTTTAATCGTTTAAATCCGATCAGTAGTTACGAAGTTATGATTTTTACAAAATTGAGACTTCATTAATCATTATCTCGAGAACCAACAATAGTGGGGAGATGAAATTTTGGTAAAATGTCATGGATATATTGTCCTTTGAAATGCCCATACTGAATAATTTTTTCGAGACAATAAAAAAATCAGGGTGGCTGAGTTGACGTGGAATGTCCCATATACAGTATATACTTTATAGGTAATGATTTATTACGCATCGAAAGGTAACCGCAAGTGTTACGTTCGTCCCTGATTTTCGATGACAATAATTTTTTTAAATCTTTAACCATGAGTTACAATTGAATTTTCAAAACGGTTTTCAAGAAAGGTACAAATGGTTCGTAAATAGCATAATGTATTTTTCTGAATTGAAATATAACGTGTATCTTCGTTGTTATCGCAAAATGAAAAATTGTATCAGCTCCTACAAAGGCAGGCTCCACCGTGCTAATTGTTATTTTTATACTTGAAATAAATAATCACTGTAGACATTCACCAAGTCAAATCCTTAGAAACATTTCCTGTAAGGATTGACAATCCACTAATCCGTAACAGCATCATTACGTCATATAATGACAACCAATCTTGCAATATTTCGGAATGACGTTGAGTTTTCGAAATTTTGCGATATTGTTTCACTATTTGTAATAATTATTAATAACCAATATGAAAGTTTATCATTTGGCACACTCACAACGTTGTCAGTTACGTCACGACTGGCCGAAAACTTTATACCAGATAACTGATCTATCGCAACAACTACCGGATAACAACTCTACCGAGTAACAACTTTACCAGAAACGAATGCACGAACAGCCTTACCAATAACTAATTCTCTCAGAAAACAAATTTCCTGCAACAAGTCTATCGAATAAGCACCCTACCCCATGAAAACTCTACCGAATGACAACTCCTCGCAATAATATATAAAGCGCTGCAATGCTATAGCGCGAAAAACGCTCCATGATTATTGGGGAAAGTCGTTCTCCAGGAAAGCTGTTATTGGCTAGAATTGTTTCATGGTAAAGATAATCTGCTGGAGCTGGTGTCCGGTAGAGTTGTCACGCGGCCGAATTTTTATTCGTCAGCCCTGTTCCCGATTACTTGTCTTCTGGGAGAGTGATCATTACATTGAGATGGTTACGCGTTCATTTCTGGTAGAGTTGCAGGTAGAGTTGTATTTTGGTAGAGTTCTTCCCTTCGATATGTTTTACGGCAAAGTTTTTCGCCCTTTGTGTGTTCCAAAAATTAGAGTTGTAAATGTGTCAATCCGTGACAAAAAAGCATTTTAGTTTTCTCGAAAAAAACGCAATTTTCCACGGAACATAGTTTTTGTTTTTAATACAAAGAAAACAAAATATTTTATTTTCCGATTCTTTCGAGTTCAAAATTGAAAAAAAAAAGTTTTTCCGCACCGAAAAAATCAATAATATTTCCAATTGCAATCTGATTCGTTCGACAGACTTAGCTTGGTTCGCTTAAATTTTTGTCAGTTCAACAAAATAGTTACTGTGAAACTATTTTTTTTTTATAAAAATATTTTTCTATTGCAAACTTGATAATTTTTTTTTTTTAACAAGCGTCAAAAAATTGTTTCCGTGTCCTTGATATTTCGTGAATCATTTTGAAGGCCATTGGAAATGTGTTTTTTTTTTTTTTTTTTCAACACAGTCGCGTAGTATACGCAATGTAGTGGAAATTTGTGTGGCTACTACCACTGTACACTGTGCAGCTACTACAAAACATTACAAAATAAAACCCATAGCACGTGATCGATGATCAAGCGAATTATTGTCGAAGCTCATACAACCCCATTCGCATATGGGATCAAGATATTTAAGAGCAGTTCGAACCGGATTCAGCCTGAGGCTAAGAATAAAACAGACGAGAATTTTTTTCTCACTATACTGCCTGTCTTTCGTTTCGCTCGTGAGTTGTAAAGCCAAAATATCGTCTATATTCCCTCGTATGATATTCGTATTTTTTTTTCACACACTTTGCAATGATTTAACGAAATCCATGGACGAAAGGTCGCGTCGTCATGATTGCTGTGACTACAAAGATAGTGAACGGCAGAATTCCATTGATTCAATTTAAAAAAAAAAACAAAACTGTTCAAAATGTTTTTATAACAAAAATTCCATAAAATGAATTGTGACATGAGTAATAAACGCAAAAAAAATTACGGGAAACTGGATAATTTATAAATATTAATTTTTGATAAAGCAATTTTCTTAGAATAATTAGGAATATAATTCGTCACAAAATTATCTCGATTGATCGTTCGATCATGTATGAATCTACGCGCGATAGAAGAGAAAAAAAACAAAATGCTCCGTCTCTCTGGATTATAACACGTGTGAATTTGCCGGATCGGGTCATTTGGCATTCCCCCTTTTAATTTATCGCCGTTTATTGTCATTAAAATCACGCATGTGTAAAGTGATAGTCTGTGAGATATACTGGAATTGACGAATGGGAGCGTACGTACATCCACAGCTGGTTCTTAACGACGCACATCGAATTTTAATTTACGTTATGGAACTAGCTGTATCCCAAAATGAGAAAAAAAAAAAATAAAGTGTGTCAATTCAAACGTCTCCGTTTTGCGTCGAAATAAAATGTGTGCTTGAATTTATTAGAGCCGTCTCGATACGTAATAATAGGTGAGTTATTTTTCACCACCACGAGGCTTAAGATAAAAATAAGTTAATAATAATTCATTATACACACGCACATATATACAGCACCGAACATTATTAATTTGTTTGTTCGAATAAAAAGCACATCATATGTATCAAGAGACGCGGTAGCGTCATAACGCCATGTAATTAAAATTTAAAAGTTTTCGATACACACAACGAGGGTACTTGCCGTAGTCTGAATTGAAAAATATTGGAATGACGACTATATATTTTTTTTCAGTAAAAAGGATGGCATTATTTTCTTTTAGAAAAAAAATGATAGTTTTATAGTTCAAATAGACAAAGTGTAACATTTAAAGTGTTACACCCAAGCTATCAGAGATATCGAAAAAAGTTACACATGAAAGTTGTATTGTTCGAAGGAGGACGTCATATGGGACCATCATATTTTTTTCGGTAGAAGCGCCGAAGTTTCGTCAAGGTCACCTGATTTTTTTTTAAATGGAACCATGTATTTTTTTATATTGAGACGAGTTCATTGACCTATGATATAAAGTCGTTCGCGATCACACAAGGTCCGAAAAAGTCGAAAATCGAATCAAATCGGAATAATTACTTTTAAACGATTTACAAACCTTGGCATTGGTCAACTTATTGCAGGAGATGCTCAAATGATGACCCTTGACTTGTGAGGACTTGTTAATTCTGTGGTGAAAAGGTCGTTGAATTTCAACCGATATTTCTGGTGTAATTTGGGCATATGCTCGGTAGATACTTTCTTTCATATCATAGGGCATGATAGGTACCACCACCACCATCGGGCATTCTTTCACGAAACCCCATAAAAAGAAATCTAGTAGAGTTAAATTCGGTGAACAAAGTGGCCAAGCTACAGGACCGCCTCGTTCTATCCACTTTTCCCCAATAACTTGATTTAACGCTTGTCTTTAACACTGTGCATAATGGGGTGGTGCACCGTCATGTTGCATCCACATGATATGGATCGAACATATCACGTGGAGCAAAATTGTCAATGAAGATCGTCGACTAGTTCCGATCTTTCTTTTCATTTGCCTGCTGCCTGTATATGGATTCACTGCAGCAAACGCTAAGATAGCAGCCGCATTAGTTGCGTTAACAATCAGTCGACGTCTTTCTCGTGTTTTTTTTTTTTTTTATTTACTGTACCAAGCCGAAAAAAACGGTCAGCCAATTGCATAAAAGCCATGTGCAATTTATGCTGTCTATCCGGATAACGAGCCGCATACAAAGTTTTAGCGTTTCTGTAATGTTCCCGGAATTCTCGCGGCACCATCGGCATATCAAAAGATTCTTGAAAATCGTTCATTTTTGTAATACGATACACTCACATTAGTAGCTACTGTGCGACTTTGTATCAATCTGTCGCGCAGTAGCTCAAAAATTTGTATGCTTTCTCTACTGATGTAAATAACAACTAAAATGAACGAGGCAGCTAGGCATTTCCTTTAAACGTACCAACATCAAGAAATCTTCTGTAACACAATTATTTGTGAACTATTATTCATTTTGGTTTATTTATTTAATTATTTTTTTTATACAGTTCAACGCAATAATTTGACGAAAACCAGGGTTTGTAAATCGTCTAAAGTAATTATTCCGATTTGATTCGATTTCCAACTATTTCGGACTTTGCGTGACCACGAATGACCTTGTATCGGAAGTCAATGAACTCGTCTCAACGTCAGTAATAATACCACGAAACAAAAATAAATGGTTCCATTTGAAAAAATATCGGTAACCTTAACGTAGCTTTGGCGCTACCACCGAAAAAAATTCTGTTGGTCCTATATAACCAATGTGACCCATATGAACAATACAACTTTATTCATGTGTGACTTTTTTCGGTATCTCTGATACTTTGGGCGCAATTGCTCTGTAACAATTTAAGGTGGTTCATTCGCGGGCGGTGGTGAGGGTAGGCGCGAACGTCGGCACGGTGGGGCGCGCGGTGACAGGGCATGCATGCAACAAGAGAGTCGAAGCGCTCACGGGCTACCCGTGTATTTCATCATTAAATATTTCGTTAAAACTTCCGAGAACCAGCGTATTTTTTGAAACCTATAGAATCCTGATATTTCAAACCATTTAAGACCTGTTTTTGGTACGACAATAATTTCGACAGTGGCTGGTCCGCCATAACCTTAGTGACAAAAAATGTATTTTCATCGATTTTCTAGATAATTTATTCCTCTTATTTTCCCGATCAGGGACCCTGAAACTCCGTATGAGTAAACCACGATACTTTTTAAGTAAATTAGCAAAGAATAAATAATACCGTCAGTCAGTCACTTTGGTAAAGAATCACCTTAAATGCCCCACCCTGTATATTAAATAGATATAAATTACAGTAGAATCTTCATTTAAGGGACTTCCATTAAAGCGGGCGTCCCCACTATGCGGCGCATATCGATCAATGCAGTGTATGGTGGGAGAAGCACTCCACCTATCGCGGCAATGCTAGCTAGAAGGTCCGCTGCGCAGTGTAAGCTGCGCAACGACGACATACGCTAGTTACGACGTGGTCTCAGTCTTACCACTCAACCCAGTCCCTAAATCGAAGTAGTAGCGTATGCAAAACGACAATGACGTTTATGGTAATTTCTTCAAACTTTTCACTACAAAATTATAGCACATACTACAATTTTTTAATCGTCATTGGCAGGCAGATATTTTTACCAGAATTCCTTCGTCATAAAGATATATTTAAATGAGAATTATATTTTCGTCCAAGTTTAATACTGTAGAAAAAATTTGTGTACGTTTAATTTTTATAAATCCTACGTAATAATATCGAGCCTATTTTTGTTTTTTAAGTTTACACGAATAAATCTTCGTCTGACTAATTCACGAGTAACGAATGAAAAATTTATTTCGCAAAAATATTATCAATTATAAGATACTCGGTCAAATTCCAATAAAATTATTGGTATAATTATTGAAAAAAAATATTTACAATGGCAAACACGAAATTTTTTTCGTAGCTCTTAATTCGATAGAATCAAAGAAGAATTGTGTTGATGATATTGAAAAACCATAAACGCACTTTATTTCGTAATATACGATAAGCCGATAACGGCAACGACAAAAAAATCGTGGTGTAAATTTTTTATCACTGACGCGACGTATGTTGTTTAGTTTTTCAAAACTGTTTAACCACGCATTTTGATAAAATATTGGTTTTGAAATTGAGAAATTATTCAATGTTTATCGAAAAGTTTAATTCAAATTTTTAATTTCCATATATTTTGCACAAAAGTGATTAGAAATAATGTCAATTTTAGTATAAATGAGTTTGATAATATTTATTTTTTTTAAATAAAGGTTTAACTGAGACACTACACTGAAACGACAATTCAGCATCGTTTCTCATTTAAATCCCACTACAACACAATTTACATGCTGCAATCAAACTCGTTCTCTTCTCGAATTTAGCAGCCAAAAGACTCCGAAGGAAAAAAATAATTTCGAGGCACTTTTCATCCGTACATATGTACATTATTTTATGACTATGACTTTTAACTGGGCAATTCGTGTTGAAAAAAAAAAAAAAAATGTATCACGCTCGTAAAATTTGTTCACTTTTATCGGAAAAAAACGAACCATCCATTGCAGTCGTTGGATAACATTATTTTCCTATGTTTCTTTTTCATCCGCTTAATACGCAATGTGCGTATCAGATTAATTTTAATTTTTTTTAATTCCCGCACAATCGCGCCCGAATCACACGATAGTTAATAAATCCAACACCACATAGTCATCCCCATGTTGCCTGACGAGGAAATCGGGATCGAGCTGTCGAAACAATGTAATAAATATTCTACGCACTCGTTTTCTCGCCTTTATCACCGATGAATATATAAAAACAAAAAAAAATCAATCACGACCCGACAGTGCAAAAGAAAAATATATTTTCTCGATT